>WOGR01010114.1:0-11052 GCA_015342045.1 Leptinotarsa lineolata
GATGACCAGATCTGTCGGAGTTTGTGCTGATACTTGCCGCGGAGAGAGTTTTTCACTGCTGTTACCTCTTGTGAGTGGCGTTGTTCCACCCCGAGGTAAGTATACTTCTCTCTGACATCCAGATGGTGTAGGATACTTCCATCTACGAGCTGCACATCTTCTCCGTAGTCCCCCTCACTGTTATCATTATTATTGGGACTGATATATTTACAACGTTTCGTCTATATTGATCAGCTTAACAGAGTTGACTCGAATGATAATTCAGTATGATATTCAATGTTCAAAAACCAACAGATTTTACATAACGATTTAAAGGTCAGTCTAAACAAGAGAGTTCATTGTCGTTCACTGAGCGGTATCTGATATTTTATAAACCCGCCAGTTCGTAATGAACGCGTATGTAAACAAATATCGCAAAACTTCCACGTTTACACTCAGCGTCGAAAAACGAGCGTCTAAAACAGACTCGACGGAAATAGATGTCAGATGCGGCGCCGCATTTGAATATCGCTACATAGCAGTTCACATCGGCATCGGCTTGAGAAGTGTTAGGGTAGCATAGTATTTTTTATTTTTAAAATTTCTGTGTGAACAAAAAATCTCAAAGATGAATACTGTTTCCCTCGAAAACAAATTGGAAAATTTGTTTTACCTGTCACAACTACTTGCAAAATTTATTTTTATATCGACAGCTGTCTCTACAGCTTTTTTTACAAAATGAAAGCGGAGCCCAAAACACTTGCACACATGGTCCACTCTTTGGGTCTCCTGTAGATCTCAAGGCCGATTTCGGTGCGAATAAACCAGGTTTCAGAATGACGATGATCTCAATCAGTCTGCATGTTTTTGGGTATGTATCCCAGAGCTATACAGAGTATTACGCAGAGTTTGTGAAGTGAAGGTTCCGGTTTTCTTAATCAGTTTGCCAAAAAAGTTGTCTCCTTTTGTTTTCATGTACGCTCCGGTATTCATTTTTACTTTTCTTTCTGCGAGAGTACCTGATGAAGTCTAGCACTTACTTGGATTTGATCAACCTAACATTGCCTTCTCCATGAGTATCTTTCAGACCACATCAAAGATTTCTCTTTAGAGCTTTGTCAGTGAGGGAACTTTGGTGTTGCTCCCATAAACTTGATTTCCTGCATTTTTAACGATATTTGAAGATTGTTATCTTATTCATATCAGATTTTCATTCAACATGTATACATTTCTGTTTAAACTCCAGCTCACTTTGCCGGTCCGCCTTCTCCATGACTCTATTTCAGATCATCTTAAATATTTTTCCTTAAAACTTTGTCAGTGAGTGACCTTTGGTATAACTCCATTGAACTTAATTTCCTCCATTTTCAACGTTTTTTGCTATATTGTTGTCTCATTCATACCAGATTTTCATTCCACATGTAAAAATTTCTGTTTAAACTCCAGCTCACTTTGCTGATCTGCATGCAACGCTGAGTCTATAGAATTTGGAAACTTCCCAATTTAAGATAGCTTTCCTGTCTACCGTCATAGGCTCTCCATTCATTTTTCTAGGGATTTTGGTATGATGAGATACGATCGAGATTTCAGACCCTCTCAAGTTTGGATATCGATGATATAAACTCATCAAACACATCAGATTTCCTTAGTCACTAATATATCTACTACCTAGTGCTTTCGATTGAGGTCTAGGTTATTTTGCCATTAATAAACTGCGGTAAGTACCACTGCTTCTCCACATGATGTACTGTGGATCTAGATCGGAGCGCTCTAATTCGTCCAGACTCCTTACCAGCAACTCCACATCCCTGATCTAAAGATTATCTCCTCAGGTATTCCAATACTAGCCGTATTTAATTTGACCGCCTTCAAATCTTGGAACAGAAGTTGTATATCTCTGTCTGAAGATCAAACATATTGTATGAGAGCAATATCAAACCATTTCGTCTTCTAGACAAGAGTTATCTTACTTAAACATCTCCTACCATCTCATTGCCCTACTATGAACATCATGACCCTCGGTCTCCTCAAAAGAACTTTAAGCTCGACCATGTTCTACTCCATTTTCTAGTCCTACCAGATTTCTCCGGAACCCTCAACGCTCTGTCCGAGCTATCTTTTGTTTCCATCGATACTGATCATACTTATAAACGAATCTATTTCTTGTTCTTTTGATCAACTAGTGTTATCCTGTTGTTCATTTTTTAGCCAATTTCTAATAATTACCTAGCTAGTAGTATTACCAGTCTTCTCTGGGAAACTCTTGTGATTTTCCATCTCTCTCTGGAAGAGAGATTTTGACTCTTTCCCAGGTTTCTTTTTGAACAGATGCCCATTTAAAGAAATCACCTTTGCGGTGGTATTTTCCATTTATTTAAATAGGATAGCCTAATAATATACAAATTAGCTAGAATGGTAGAAATAAAAAAAGGTATGTGTTACATATACAGATGACTTAAATGTATGACAAACATAAGTTCAATAAAATATTTTTAAATACATTACTACAAAAACAGCAACATTATACATTCAAAAAAATTTCAATGCAACATGTAGAAAGATAAATTACATAATTATTTGAAATATATAACGAATATTAGATGAATGCAATTCTACAAATTACAGCTACAGGTAACAAAGACATAAGACATATCATATTTGTACATTTAAAACAAATTTCTTCAGTTAGTTTTGAACATGTTCAGAGATGGGCTATTTTTAATTACATTAGGTAATTTATTGAACCGATCAAAACCCTTGAAAAACAATGAGTTCATGGTGTTTTTGTTTTTTGTTCTGTTAATATATAAGTTATTATTATTTTGAGTGAAGTGGTGGTGAATATCATGATGAAAGACAGTGTACTGATTGAAATAAGATGGTCCTAAATTGTTCAATATTTTGTATACGAAAATCATTGTAAAATATAACAGTCTTTGGGAAGTAGATTGCTAATTTAAAACATTGAGCATAATAGTAATAGGAGTATCTCTACGGCACTTCATACCACGATTCTGAAGTTTTTGGAGTTGAGACAATTTATTCTGATTGAATAGATATAGGATAGAGGAACAATAGTCGAAATGTGGCTGAACAATTGATTTGTAAACTGTGATACTTGACTCGGTTGAAAGATGATTGGTAATTCTAGAAAAAAAGAATAATTTCTTTAAAATTTTTCATGAATATACTCAAAATGTTCATCAAACTATAGAACATCTGGAATCCCAGATATTTAGTTGAATTCACTATTTCAATTCTGTCATCATCAATGTTGAGATTAATAGTTTTAGAATCTATTTGGCTGTATTTAAACTTGGTAGTGATTATCATCGCTTTTGTTTTCAACACATTCAGCTTGAGTTTATTAATTTTTAAATACTTGTTGACACTTGCTAGAGTATTATTCATTTTTTGTATAGCCATTGTAGGGTTCCCATCGCTACATGCCAATAGAATCGGTTAGTTCTACATAAACAAAAATGTCAGGTTCTGATCATGTCACTTTTATCATTTATGTCCAACTAATAATCGATAATGAAAATCAGTGTTTAGGAATCTAACCAAAGATCAATCTCATCATACATGTTTCGTATTCCAAAGAAATTTCAATTCACAGTGTAGGTCATGACTTTCTTTGGCTTTCCCTCGGCATTTTTTCATTTATGTGGCAAACACCTTTTTCAATTGAAACAAATTGCCGTTGTTCGTATACATCAAAGTAGGACAGTAGGTACGACAAATATTATGTATGCAAGACGATATGCATCAGTCATTTGTTTTTATCGTTGGCAGTTCAGCAACGAAAAAGATACAACTACCTCATTGGCGGGTATTTACTATTTTAATCAGGATAGGCGTACCTCCCTAATATGAAAGTGTAACCATTTTGTGAAGGTTTACACTCTGACAGTGTTTTCTTGGGCAATATACAACTATTTTTAATGTAAAACAGCGTAATGGTAACCTAGCTCTGGAAAACTTGAGGTTTGTAATGGTATTTGAAAAAAATAACATGTAAGTAATCTTGTATGAGCTAATTGAATATAGAAGTAATTTAACCGACTGATTGAATGGAAAAATACTAATCTAATTACCAATTTCTATATCTGAAAACAGATTCAACAGAGGAGAAAAGTCCCATAATAGTTGGTCACTTAGCAAATTTTCATAATTCTTGAGTTTATTATTTCCAATGCATTTCAAAAGATTGTTAACGACTATTTAAAAGTATTAGTTCATCCCCTACAAACAAATACAAATTCTTTTTACCGTATCTAACGGTCCTCTCGACATATAATATCTAATCATCAACATGGTTTATTGAATTATTGATCCAAAATTACGAATCTAGCTGTTTTCGATCAATATTCATGTAAATCTTCAGACCGTGGAGGCCAAGTCGATGTGGTGTACATAGATTTCTCTAAAGTATTCGATAGAATCAGCCATATGATACCCATTGGTAAACTTTCTTACTTCAATAAAATTTATTTCCAACTTTTGGAATATTATCTCATCAAACAATATGTATACTATCATGGCTTCCCATCAAATATATACTTAGCCACTAGAAAAGTCCCGCAAGGATCTAATCTTGGCTCCTTATTGTTTCTATTATTCATCAACGAACTGTGCAACTCATTGACCTGTAATAGATTAATGTTTGCTGATGATTTTAAACTTCACACATGTATAAACAGTTCAGATGACTGCACTGTTTTGTAAAAGAAGATTGATTTATTTCAAGATTGGTTTATCAAGAACCGCCCCAATTTCAATATATTCGAATACAAAATTGTGACATTCAGACGAGAATTAAGTACACTGCAATTTCCTTACCACATTGGAGAGAACAGATAATATCCTTGACTCTAGAGTCTATTTTGATTATTATCTCAGTTTCAATTACCATATTAATCACAGTATAAACCCAGCTTAACACACTTACGGTTTTATTATAAAGTACAGTAAGAATTTCCATAATATACTTACGCTAACCTCTCTGTATTTCAGTTTAGTGAGGTCAAAACTAGAATATGGATCAATAATATGGAACCCCATATACAATCAGTATATATCTGCATTTGATAGAGTACAAAAGATATTTATGGAATTCCTCAGTTTCAGAATTATTGGAACCTATCCCCCAAGGAATTATAATTACTCTGATTTGCGTTATGAATTAAAATTTGTAGCATCTGCACTAGTATACGATATTGCAATATTTGTTCCAAGACCAGCATCTAGGCACAATAATACTTTTTTATGCAAAAGGGCACAAACGAACTTAATGTTGAAGTCACCAATTAACTTCATGTGTCGTAATGCAAACAAGCTCTCTCTAATTTCGATATTTTTTGTTGCAGCTTATGTGAAATTAAAAATAAGTCTCGTGCGAATCTACAGTCAATGACTATAGAAACGTTCACAATTTTTTATGTTATGTTTTTTCTTTGGCCTATGATTTTTCTTTTTTTTTTGTCTTATATCAACTAGTATACATTTTTTATCAATAACGTATATTCTGCTCTGTAAATTGAAAACTGTTGGGAAAATATAATTCTTGATATACTGGTAAAATGTAAAAATCATTTTGAAAAAAGTGTTTACAGAAAGTAGACACACACTAATAGGTATCTCAATTTTCACTCGAATCATCAATCGACTGAATTTTGTTTTGGGTAAAGTTTCAATTACAACACAAAATTTTGAAACCAAAATTGCCTTCGGATACACCAAAATCGTGAACAAAAAAGGTGACTTTCCCATATAATCGACTGAAAATTACTTATTATATCGCGTGCGATTCCTCATGGGCAAGTCACCACGCCTATGTCCGTTGACAGTTGTAAAAACAAAAACAAACACAAGAAGACAAATGACCGGACGCATGACACAATTCAAAGATGGCTAAAGTGAAATTGTATTGACATCGAAGGCTTGGTGGCCATAAAGAAACGCGTACTGCTATTTTCCAATTACAGTGTGGGAATGTGGGGTGTCGGTGTGAGGTTAATCCATCATTCATTTGATGACTACAGAAATAACACAGGGAATATAGAATAAGTAATAATGAGTGGGACAGTCGAAAAATATTTTCAAAACATCCCCTGTGGGAACACATACGTTGACTTATAACGATGATTGGGTGAAAACAATGTTATCAGTTGACTTTTCAACGTTGTCATTCCTGTTATAATTTATAACGTTAATTCATTACGTTTGAATAACATATATCCAAGGTAATTTTACAATTATTAGTTAAAAAATGTAGTAATAATACGTTTTTTCCGAAATAATTATAACGTATATGGTAAATATTATTTTAACGTTGTGTGATAAGGTTTTCGCAACTTTTCGTTTATTTGAATTGTTTAAAATACGTCTCCAGTCAACAACATGAATACGTTGATAATTAAAGTATATTCAACGTACTTTTTTTACTTCCAGTAGAATAGTTATGAGATGTGATGAGACGTGAGTTGTGAACGTTTTTTTAACTTTACCATCGATCATTCTTCAACTATAAAAAATATGTATAGTATTCGTATAATAAACGTATTCGATATATAGAAAATCAACGTTTCTTTTCAACGTTGTCACTTTATTTACAATTTGTGACATGAATTTAACACGTCCAAATAACATATAATCAACGTAATGTAACCATTATCACATATGAAACTGGGTACAAGACAATATGAATATTATCACTACACTGATGACTTAGGGTGCTTTTGAGAAAAATCCCCATTGGTGACTAATCAAAAACCAAAATTGAATCAAAAAGTACTATTAACCTAGGCAGCGGTAGGACAACTTCGGTTATAACTTAACCCTGGTGTTAAGGAATGAAAAATGTTAGGTGAATTTTAATTGGTTCATTAAAAATGAATATAGAACAAATTGCGAATCCCAAAAAATCAATGGCGAAAAAAAAAGATAAAAATTATTCCAAATTGAAAGATCATTTCTCAGATAGTTTTACACTAATTTATTTATCCAAAAATATTTCAATATTCAACGAGACATTACTTACATTATAAAGACAATCAAGGAGCCCATGGTTGGTTGAAAATCAATATTTCAATTCATAAAAAAAACTTTCGTTATAAATAATTCCGCTGAAAATTGCTTAATCGTCAATTCTCACCTAGGCATTAAAGTTATTGCGCTGACTCGAAATGAAACTTGAGACCTTACTGCAGGAAATTCTAATGTTACAATCAATGTGATTTGTGATAAATAAATGAAAATGAATGTTGCACTGAAATGTTTTAATCCAACGATATTTCAATTTCCAAATTCATTTTTTGAATTACTGATTTGAAAATTGGAATTGAATTCAAAATAAGTTGAAAATTATTTTTCATTATTGACGATATCATGTTATCTCGAATAATAATTTTCAATGAATACAATAGGGAAAAATATAGTAGATTGGAGAAACATTCACCAGTGAGCAAAATGAAAAAAAAATCAACTACCAAGATTCAATTTATGTCACTTTAATAAGATAAATGAAAACACTTTTTTGTATAATTTCCACTACATTTATTTATTCTTACGACCAGTTTCGCGGTTTAGCCCTTTATGAAGTAAAACTTTTTATTATAACACAGATTCAATTTATGTAATAATTTTAGAATCAATAGCCGTCAATTCTATGTTGAATAATATTTTCGAATTGTTACTTTTCCTATTCTTGCAAACCGGTCATTTTGACCCAAACTATGAGGTGAAGTGTCCAATTGTGACCGTGGGTACTATTTTATGAAATCACGGACTACTTTAAATGGCAACAGTCTACTTCATTATATGCTGTATCGTATTCAGGATGTTTACATATTCAGGAGTTTTTTGTATAGATCGATACTTCGTGTCAATTATGGTTTAGATGTTAAAAATCATTGAAACAAATTTTTGAGTAGACAGAAGTTACCTTATAACCTAACAATTTCTATTTGCTGTTATCATACGCCACACTAGCTTTTCCAAATTATTCCACTTTCCCATTTGTCCAGTGAAAAAGTTGGAATGAATAGGGAGTCCATTGTCCCTCAAGTCCCATGATGGCAGACATTTCTATGGACACATTTGAAAATAACCTCATTCTACATAACTCCCTTTCTCATAAACATATTGTGTTTTGGTTCAGATACGTGGATGACATATTGGTGGGATTTGATGGTTCAAACAGACAAATTAATCAGTTTCTAAACTTCCTTAATAGTCTGCATAACAAAATCATAAATGAAATTGGCAACCCTGGTGATCTCTATAGTTTGATAGTTGGTACCCCTATTCAATCACTACCTGGCCTCCCAGACTACCTGTAACCCCATATAATTCGTGTGCACACTCCAAAAAGTTAGTTAGTTAGTTTTACTTGATAATGGGCTAAACACCTAAATCGTAAGAATAAATAAACGTAGTGGAAATTAGACAAAAAAAGTGTTTTTTTTTCATCTTATTGAAGTGATCATGAATTTCCACAAAATAAACAAGTCATTAATAACAGAAGTTTTACAATATTATATTTTTGAAAGCAAATTCAACACTTATTTTCAAGAAACCGGTAATTTTATCAAAGTAAATTTATATATCCTCACAGGAGTATCTATTGGCCAGAAAAATGTTTGTCGAGGAGGAACTTCAATTTCGGCGGCGACAAAAGATGCTACACCTGAAAAAAAAAACAAAAAGTACAATTTTGAATCTGGAAAACAATTTCTATTTGACATAGAGAAAATGTAACATATCTGAATTCTGTTCAAAAAATAAGCTTAGTTTTTAAATTTCGCGGGCTACGTTCATTCGATTAGCAATTTTTTATTTTTTTATGTTGGTATACTCGTTTCGAACATATGATCATAGTTTCAGCTGTTCAGAATGTCCAGTTTGTTGGTGATATGCATAAAAGTTGGAAGTGTTCTGCGTGTTCAGCAATTTTTTGCTATGAAAAAATTGCTCAAAAAAATTCGCATCAAATTTTGTTTAAAAAATTGAATTGAGTGCTCAAGAATACTTGAAATGTTGACAGTGGCATACGGTGACTGTACTCTGAGTCAGACATCCGCGTTAAACTGAAACTTTCCCGCTGGTGTCAGCTAGGATAGTGTATTTTTTTGTTGAGTTACTCACCCATTTTCCTCAGAAATGTATCGAGTGTAGTAGGATTCCTTTCAGTGCAAGAGAAAATGAACTCTGCCACTCCGGAAAAAACTGCCAAATTCTTCATAGCCTTTATTAGAGGCTCGAACAATTCATCATCATAAATAATATCTGCAGCTATAACAGTTTCTACTTTACCAATTGTTTTGCATTCCTCCTCATCAATTTCCTCCCAAGGTAGACTCAGTACATGAGTGTTAGCCTTAGAATTGTGATATAGACATCTACAAAAGTAGTCATAGTGGAAATGGGCTCTAGAAGGTTATAAAACTAGTACTACTCAGTTAACAACTGCACTTCGTTTTACCTGTGCTTTACTAGAGAACAATTTTCTGATTTTTCTGACGTATTCTCAATTACTTCATCCGCTAAATATTGCTTGAGGTTTCTCTCTACATTGTCACAGAGGATTTTCAGAACAGTTTCGTGACAGTCTGTTAGAAAGACACATTTTGCTGAGCATTCTCTAGCAAGAACTAATCCAGCTAGACCAATTCCTGATCCTAACTCAAGAACTGTTTTGTGGGTAAACACATTTTTGTTTTGTAGTAGCCATTCTGAAAGAGCCAGAGATGCCTGAAAATATAAATATTATATCCAAACGTAATTTCTATTGAGAAGAAGAGGCAATGAACATTACATAAATCTGGCTACCTGTCCTTACAGTTACAAAAACAAGGATTTTCTGTGTGAAAAGCAGATACCTCGTCTTTTCTTTCAGTTACGCTAATGATTGAAACACATTATTATCCCTATGAATGTAACCTACACATCTAATATAAACAGTAGTTGATATCTTTTACCTGCCAAGTCCTCAAACCAGTCGTTCCATCAGATATTAGATTACTGCTCTCCTGTAAGCTTATGACCTTATCGTCTGTTCCAAGTAAATAGTGCTTGAAACATTGGGAACTTAATCCTAGCGCCACCAAACGACCGTAGGCGGTATATAAGTCATCGCAAATTACAGTTTCCTGTACCGCGCCACTCTGAAGTTGTTCCAAGTTTTGTATTATATGTTTCAGGTATAATTTCTGATAGTTTATTTGCAACGGGCACTCAAGAACTAGAGGAGAATTCACAGTTCTTGACAACAGAGTTTTTTGTAAATATTCACAGTGAACGAGGTCACCAAAAATATCCTGAAAAACCGAACTCAGTGAATTAATTTTAGGTTAGACTTCTACTTACATGCCAATTAAAACTATTGAGCGGCACACTGCACATAAATTGTTTGGTGATACTGTTGATGTTTTCAGAATAACTGGATGCCATCTCGATTGAAAACAAACGTCTTTATGAAGTTGTCCAACATGTTTTTATAAGGTTAAGAATGCTCTGATATTTCGTATAATTATGTCTGTAACTTTCACTATTCTATACTAGATGGCGAAACGTATGTCAATCGAATAAATTGCCCATTACCAACACTGGGTAAGGTTCATTTGTTATCTACAGACGTTTCTGTATTCCTAATATAAACTAAACCTGGTTACTACGTAATCAAACAGCGAGAAACTTTTCAAATAAATGTCCTTTGTTTGGTAGGTAATTCTCATTACTGCTCTGATTAAAACTCATTTCGTTCTGTCTGGATTATTTTTAATGAATGAGTGATATGGTATAATAAAAGTTTGGGAGAAACTGATTGGTTGACAAAAAAAATGATATTATGACTTTCAGTGATTGCTCAAGCGGGAACACCAGCGTTGGTGGTAAAATTATTCGAGAGATATCCATCGAAGGCCACTTGCAGGGAACGATCATTCAGGAAGCTGGGAAGAAACACAAAAACGAAGTTTTATGGGATAACGAGGAAATATTCAAAACTGGCTAATTTCATATCTATCTGAAAGGAAACTTATAGTGAAAGTTAATAATGTGTGTTCCTCAGAA
>WOGR01010115.1:0-11051 GCA_015342045.1 Leptinotarsa lineolata
TCAGTTTCGATTAGTATATTGAGATTTTGTTGTATTTGGTGGAGATCCAGGTGAATTTCGAATTGAAGAAATGATGTTTTATTGTCACGAGTGTATGTTAATAAGTGAAGCGTGGTTTCTTGTATCTGTTAATTGAATTGGTGAGTTTTATTTGATTTTCATATTCATTTCAGTTGTCTCAGTGGAGCTGAGATCTAGTCACTGTCTTAATCATAATACATCATAATTATACCTGTGAATTTCTGTAGAAGCTTTTACGCAAAGTTTCGATATTCAGTCACTTTCATATTTGAATCACTTTGTTATTGAAATCGTGAGAATGATACATGACTAAGATCTGAGAGTGATATAATTCAAGAATAATGAAGAAGCGTTTTATCGATGCAAAACTCTATTTTGGTGGCCTAGCCTTTTATTTTTAATTTCATAGGTTTGAAGGAAATAATCGATGTGAAACAAAATATCAGTTATTGGAAAAAAGAAAAGTGATAAGTAATACTGAGAAAAAATTTTAAATCCCGATAGTGACTATGAAAACGCCTGTTAATATTTTTGAATATCGAAAGTCCAAACCTTCAACATTCAATTAAAAACATTTTAAAACACATTCAGTTTAAACATAATTTAGTCGATGACTTCAATATCAGTTAAAAAATGTCATGTCAGAGTTTCATTGGAAATCCTCATTATTGAACACTTTATCACTCATCGTTATTTGAAACAAACACAATCGATGATGGACTTGCTATATCTGACGGAAAAGAAAAAATCCATTACGGAGTGATTAATTTCATAATTAGGAGGGAGGTCTAATTATAGACGGGAACTGTTTTAATTGGCTCTCATTTAAACCTCTCTTTGATACAATGTGGAATGAAATATCGCATCGCCGTAATGTTTCGTATGAGTTATGTATGAAATATTTCTACTTACATAATGTGAGGTATATACCCAAAATGCATTAAGTGTCATCCAACTTCTGAAAAATAAAAAAGTATGAACCCAACAATTCCGAATAACAGAAACCCACGAAACTAATAACTATACACCAAATTAATCACTTTCGAAAGCAAGTATATATCCTTAATCATAATATTTCAAAGTTGGCCTTTAATCTGACCTGCCCTAACACAAAATAGCTTTACCCTACTTTCAAAATAGTACAAATAAATCTCGCAAGTCTATTCTAAATCCTGCAAAACTGCATTCCTCAGGAAAAACATATTAACAAATTGCATTCGAAATTAATTTTCGTTCTGAAATGAACAAGTTACACAAACTGTTATAATTAATGTAACTGGTTGATTTATCTAGTGTGCCAGGATAAAATCGAAACAAACGCAATCGAGCGTTTGTCGGCTATCTAGATTACATTAATATGTCAGTGGTCGATGGTCGTCGGTCATGGGACAGGTTTTCAGGTCCTTCACGGATGAGATGCTGTTGAATTTCTCTCTTCTCGCCCACATATGCTTTCTGTAACAAGAGAAACAAGTATGATGGCTTCTATTTATTAACGGAGGAGACGTTCAGTTTTTGGGAGGTCCACAAAACTGCTGGGCTCGTCTTATAATTATGGAATGTGATATACAATTCATAAAACTTTTAAAACCGCCCATAAAATACATGTATGTCAAAATCACATTTTTCGAAAAAAAATAAAAAAATTCGATCCTCAAATGGATATTTTTCAAAAAAATCTTCGGAAGCTTTTATATACAGTGTGACCCAGTTGAAAGCGGGGCATCTCCCTAAAATTTGCATCTTTTCTCCGATTCCGAGGAACTTTATCTACAATTGTAGAACTCAAAAAACTGTACTTTGGGACCAAATATCATTTTTTCTGTGAAAAACCAAGGCCTGCTGCGAATATTTTTATAGGTTAAAATCCAAGAGATCGCATTAGCAATTTTTTTAGGTAAAATCCAAAATCACAATTGGACTGGGCACCCTCTCAAATGGTGGTATACCAAATTTCATAAAACATATTCCATATTAATAATTATGTGATCGAATCCAAGGAATTTTTATTATGGATTAATTCAAGTATCTGATGAAGTGAAAAGTAAAATAAACATCGAGTAATCGTTGATAACTATGTGGCAAATTAAATAAACACATAAACATATTCATTCTGATCAATTAATCATTGGACAAATTGAACAATTGAAAAACAATATTCAACAAATTATGGTAGACAGAAACAGGAATGAACGTTCATAAAATTTTTGTTGTTTCAGCCAATCCGCCATTCATTGCAAGGCATTTGTCATACCTTCTTCTAATATTCAGTATAACTTTTCTCAGTTGCTCTGTAATTTCTGCACGCGCTGCAGATATTTCGTTGCGTAAGTTGTTCTACCGACTGCAGTCTGAACTTGTAAACTTTTTGCTTCACAGTACCCCAAAGAAAAAATCTAGCGGTGTCAGGTCTGGTGATCTTGGCGGTCACTCAAGATTAGGACTATTTCGACCTATTCATCGATTTTCATAATTGTAATTCAACCATTCTCTTACAATAACTGCATTATGTACAGAAGACCCATCTAATTTAAACTTCAAATTCAGGCGATCCTGCACTGATGCATCCCAAAACTCTTTTCTCGAAAAGTCTAAAAATATAATTACTCAGATTACTTTCGAAGAAAAACGGACCAATAATCTTGTGATGAATTATTCCACACTACACATTTATTTTATGGGGATATTGCCTTTCTGCGTTCATTACCCAATTAGGATTATCCGCAGACCAGTGAATTTTTGGACGAGACTACTCCATTTGTAGTGAACGTAGCTTCATCACTAAACAACATTGTTTTGAAGAAGTTCATATCATTCAAATTTTCTTCTTGAACGTATAGTCAGTGGGCATACTTGAAGACTGGCTATAAATCAACAGCGTATGCAGGAAATACTTCAGTGGAGATTCCTGCACTGACACCTGTCGGATATAATCCAACGCTCTTCGTGGTATCAGCCAGGGGAGTAGTTGTTTTCTGATAGGTGTCATTAGGTCCATTAACCTACAGTGTAGGGAGTTTGAGACTGGCCTGAACAAATTGTTCCTTTATATGATTTGATTCTCCTTGAACGCACAAACAGAAATCTAACGTTCTTTATTAATCTCCCGGTTTCAGAGTGTGTACAGTTTTTGGCTTGAATGGTTTAATTTTATTATTTAGAAATGCGGTTTTTTGTTGGTAGGGAAAGGGATCCAAAAGTTCGTAGATGAACAATTTAGTTTTTGCCAACGTTTCGGATATTATGGAAGCCGAAACGTTGCCCTGAAGATGGGTTTAATAAAATCCGAAACGTTGGCAAAAACTAAACTGTTTATTTACGAATTTTTTGATACCTTTCCCTACCAACAAAAAAAACGCATTCGAAAATATTATTTGGATCACCAAACCTCGCAAAATTTATTATTTACAAGGCATCTCCTGATATTTTCTCTAGGGTATTTGAGTTCAAACTAGCCTTTGGAAAGCTTAAATGAGGATTATTAAGAAAATATTGCAACATTCGCACATCATTTCTATTCTCACGATGTGGATCTGTTTTTGAGCTTATGCATATACAAAACCTGTTTCATTTAAAACAGAATCTATATAGTTCACCGTACTGCTGCTCACTGGAAGTTTATCAGGATGTCTGTTATGAAATTCACTGGCAGCTTCTCTTGCCAAAAGAGCATTATCTCCGACAAGGCGCACAAGTTCAATTATATCTCGCACACTCAGTTATCTCCTGATAAATCACTAATTCCTACCGCTTCACAAAATATATTCTCACGATTAGAGCATAATATGACTACTGTTTCAATACAGTTTTTGACAGCAGCAATAATAATCAACAATAGTCTTTTGTTTCCAGCGCCAAAAGATTGCGATTGCATATCCGCACGGTGATAACATATATACCGACGTTTTCACCAAAAAAATTGTAATGATCAACTGAGGATTTCAAATTGAAGTAAACACCTTCGCTGAGAAGTATTTTTCAGTTAGCGTTACAAGGGAAATACTTTTCTTTCCAGTCTTTTTTGTTTTTGTTTGCACATTCCATTCAGAAAACAGCCATCTGCCTGATTGGAGACGCAAACATAACTTGCAACCTTGATAGTCTGGAACAACGAAGAAAGGTGGGAGATTTATCTCTCTTCTATAGATACTTTCACGGGAAGTGTTCAAGGGACTTGGCACATTTGATTCCACCAAGAGCGGTGCATATCAGAAATACGCGACGAACTGTGGCTGCTAATCGTTTTGAAGTCAGTACACCTCGAACTTCGCTGTTTAAAAACTTTCATTTAGAGAACTGCGTTCATGTGGAATGAACTTCCTGAGAACGATTTTCCCAGTGGATTTAATCTTCAGCGATTCAAATCCAATGTGAATGAATCACTACTTTCGCACAAGCACCACTCTTAGAGCGCCTTAAATTTTTTTTGTAGTGCTTGTGTTTTTTTTAAAAAAAGCTATTTATTGGTTTTTGAGAAGATAAATAACTCTTTTATCAGGAGCTTTATTGTGACCAAGGATATAATCTCAGACCAATGGTATATATGTATATATACCATTGGTATATATGGTATATATGTGGTAAGAAGGCTACCAATAAAAATTTAATTCAAAATGAATAAAGATCAAAATTGCTCGAAAACAGCTTGAATATCCAGTTAATTTTTATTATCAATAAATAATATCTGTATCTTTCAGGTTTCTGATGAATTAAAAAATAAAAATGTTACAATTGTAGTGAAAGAAATTATCTTCAAAAAAGAGAGAGATAGAGAAAGAAAATAACAAAAAGTAAAATAACTATTTTGCAATTTTTAGCCTCCTTAACAATAATCTCAAATTATCACTTGAGCTTGTTGCATCAATATCGGACATTTTTAAGTATTGGAGTGAGAGATTTATATAGGTTTTTCCTGTAAGTGATAGATGACCCTTTAGTTATCTTTCGAGAATTATTGCTATACGATTGGGTAGAAGTAACATATTGATTGGATGTGTGATATCAATAACATTTTAAATGCTTTAAAGCACCCAAGGTAGTTATGAGAAATTACATTGGTTGTTTCATTTGGGAATTCTATATCAATACCATTGTATACAGAGAAAGTAAATAATTACTTTTGAACGATTCATTTGATTACAGCGTTTATTTAGGAGTAAGTTTATTAAAGTTTAAAAAGTCTACTATAAACATTGGTAACAGAGATTGGAATGTTATTAAAAACAATTGATTAATTTGAAAGTTATGGTTACACAGTAGATATATGTGAAATGGCAGGATATTATTTATCATTACAATTGATTAGATATAAGGCAGGTTATTGAATATTTTTCGAAATTGAGAAAAATTACTACAGAACAATAACTCGTTGAGGGATTAGGATACTCTTCCAGTCAATTTATTAGGGCAAATATGAATAAAGTTGAAAACCGACAATGGGCTTGTTTGATGTAAGGGGCATACAAGCCCTGATTATTTTAACAAAAATACGAAGTTCTGTGTCGAAACTTTGGAAGGAATACATTGTCTCATGCATTAAAGAGAGATAGCTGACTGCATTGCAATATGGCTAATATTCCAGTAACGTTGAATTTATTATTTTTGGTGGGTGGCATGAATGCATAATTGATTTATTTTATTAGGGTTCATGAGCCTTCGAGAACCATTTGAAAATACAGCTCGTTAAAATTTATTTAGAATCATTTTTATAGATATAACTTGTACTCTATCAGTTATCAAGGCATCGATTATTGTCCATTTTTATGTTTAATTCGTGGATTCGAGCGATCTTGTTATTGTATATTCATCTGTTTGCTGGCTTTATTCTTATATAAATAAATGAATAATTACAGAAGGTTTCAATTGATCATTCATTCTCTTAGGAAAATGGAGTACCCATATCACAATTATTCGGAATTGAAATTGTATGTAATATAGGGTCCACTATGCTTGTTTTTGCAACAGTGAGTTTCAACTTTTTCTCAGCTGACAGCTCGCGTAAGAACGATTTGTTTTTTCATCGGGTTTAGTTTGTGTGTGTTTTGGAGGTATATTTGACTATTAATATGGTGCATTCTTGTGCTGCTCTTAATTGTGCGGAAAGGTACAAGAAAACAGAAAGCGCATTGGAATTTTATAGGAGACTTGGGTTTCGTTTAATCTCAATTGTATTTATAAATAAAATATTTCATACTATGAGTTTTGGTTCCCAAAGGATAAAATGTATAAAATCATAGTTCAGGTGAATATTTTGTAATCTTTGGATTTTGTGTACTGCTTTTAGATATATAAGTTATTTCCAACCATGATTTTCGTGTACATTTCAGTTCACGTGGAGAATTTTTTCATTAATTTAAACGTTAACGGGTTCATATACACTTTCACTATTAAAATTTCTGTGATATCAACATGAAAATGTCTACTGCTGGAAATATTTTTAAAATAACGTTTTTTTGCGTTTTGTGTTATTTTGATTCTATGTATAATTAATTCTCCCTTCCAATGCATTTATTGCACTTGTTTCTTAGATTTAGTTAGTTAGTAGAAAGTGACTGTGATTTTACTTTGAATCACGAACGAATCAGAAACACCCCGTGAATTTTACAATTTGACAATGTTGATTATTTGTATTGTTCCTCTTGGTCAATCGAACAAGAAGCGGGACTAGTCCCGTGACGTCACGGACCTAGAAAATCCGATTTTTAATAATTAATTACGGACAAACAACGGTATTTAGAGAGCTGAAACAAAGTGCAATGTTTTTCAATTTGAAATTGCCATCAAATGTACTGTAAACCAAAAATCATAAAACAAGCCCATTTGAAATTCAATTTTTGGTTCATAATTGACTAAATAATTCATTTGAGTAGACTGTATAAGAATGCAGTTCAATTCAAAATAATATATACAGAGAAAATGCCTTAGGGCCTCCCTAAAATTAAATTCTATATATGATTATACTTTCTCATTCTATACAGATATATGATATCAATAGAATACTTGACATATCAAAATATTCTGCTACACAAATCAACATATGATGCAAGATTTTACATTTACATAATTTCGAGCCCTAAGAAAAATAATTGTAGCATTTAGCCCCAGTCTTCAAATATTGAGATAATTGTGTTATTCACATAAAGATAGTCTTTTAAAATCCATCATTATTGTATCAAAATAAAAAAGTAATTTGTACAGTGACAAATTCAAGGAATATTCTGACAAAAATAAATTTTTGTTAGTGATCCTTGATGTAGAAAGGACTAGCTAACGACTTTCAACATTGTGATTATTGCAACATGTCAATAAACAAGAAGAGTTCGAAGAATTTTGGACGGCTTTCGATTGGGTATATATACGAGGATGTCGAGTTGCAGACACAAGTCAGTTCAGAGATCAGTTTAAAGATAAGAGAGCAGATCAAGAAAAGTGATGAGTAAACAAGTGAAACAGCGAATTAAATTCAAAATGTAACTGAAGTAAAAGTTGTTGAGTTGTATTTTGAATTTTTGAATGAAGTTTTAGTACTTATTATTAAAAAACCCACATAGATTTCACAGTAGGTATATTTTATTATATTTTTTTATGAATATTTATTATTTTTGCAGGCTACAAACATGTTCGTTGTATGGCAACTCCTATAGTTTGGACTTTTCATGGTGGAAATTCATTTATTTTAAAGAAAAACTAAATGGCCGAACCACTATGGTGCCTTGAAATTCATTGTTTTATTCCATTTTTTCCATCTTAGGTACCCCTTTTCCTGTAACCGAATGGTATCACATATTATTTCTTATTTAACATGAATGTAAAGATCATATTCATAAATGTGTTTTGATAACAGTTTTTTTAGAATAAATACAATATATCTGGGAAATATCTCTATTTCAAACGGTAATATATGAAACAAAATTGCACTTCAATTGTCATTGGAATTAAATTAAATAACAGTAATTTAAAAATGCCATATCAGTGTAATATCAACTAAAAATGTTTTTTTCAAAATATTGTTATGCACTTAAAATGATAAATTGGATACACTCGGGTGATTTATATTTTCACTGAGGAAATTGTTGAATAAAATTGATGAAAGTTATTTATTTGTATATATTATTTGGAAACCAATTCATTCGTTTTCAAATAAGTTTTTTCAGTATCTAAGCAACATCCTCGGTGGCATAAAAAATGACAATGTATTGTACATTTTTATAAAAACGAGACGTTTTCAGGCCCTGTTGCCAACAATAGAGGCAGAAACTCCAACACTGAGACTGAGCAATCTAGCGAAGATAACCGAATGGAAACTGACACCGCAGAATCCACCGAAGAGAGTGAGATAAAATCAAAATCAGAGACACAAGTGGAAACACAAGCTGTCATTGAACACAATCCAAGCACCAGTCAAGATGGTGATGCTGAGACAGAATGTAATAATGGAAAGGTATATTTCTCAGTGTCATTCAACATACTCTGATGTAACAAAAAAGGTTACTAGAGTTTTCAAAATATACTATACTGACTGAAATTTCTTGTTTGAAAACATTCAAATTCAAATGGTCGTATGGCACCCCAAAACTTCTTATTTCATTAGTCAACAGATGGCTCATATTACTTACTTCAAAAAATGCTCAACTGAGGGTGAGAATCACATGTATTTTCTGTTAATTTGACTCGCATTTGACTCACGTTTAACTCCAAAAAATGTCATTGTAATTTCCGTCGGTATGTTTACCTGTTGGTGCTTTTGTCGAAATTATCTACAGTAATTTTTTTATATTTTCTTTGTGTTCTGTATATTTATGGGTTATCATTTTCATCCTGACTTACGATAATTTTGAATCATTTTTCAAGTTGTCTAGGAAATAACCTGACTTCAAATGGCAGTTGAGTAACACACATTTTCCAAAAACAAAGTACTTTGCAAGTTATTTGTGCTTTCAATTAAATGTGATATAAATATATATCTTCAATTTTAAAATTATTGTGTGAAACAGAATTTGAAGGTGAACTTATTTTAAAATGGAATTTAGGCGTCACCATATACGTGTCATAATAATCCGCTAGAAATTATTCAATGGTAAGTCCCTGCATTTTCTCTATGTTTGAAGGCTTCTTCATCGTCCACACACCAACCACCAGAAATAGCCAAAGGGGAAGAGGCTCCTCTAGAGTCTCTTGATGAAATTGACAAAGTTTTCAACGGCGTCTTGGATGTGCTCGGAAGAGAAAGAGGAGAAGAAGAAGAACTATACGCCGATGAAGCAGAAGCAAGCAATGACGATACTATCAGAGAAATGGAGCAGTTTAGACGAGACTTAGAAATGGACCAACGTAGACCGAGTACAAGCGAGGCAGAGGAGAATAGAAAAAAGAAGCGTGAAAAGATTGACAGCGGATTGGGTGATGAAATCATTGAGAATCATAGTGAGACTTCTGAAGGTAATGTCGAAATATAATATTTTCTGTTGGTAACTTGGAATCATAATTCAAAAGTTTCAAACAACTGCAATGTTTTGTAAGATAGGAAGATCCTAAAATTCAAGGTGAAAGTTTCAGTCTACATCTCTAAGCTATTTCTTAATGTGAAACAAATATTGAACGTTGTTTAGGAACAAATATAAGTAACATGTGTGTTTCTTGAAAAAATTAATAGATTTTGAAAGTATGCCAAGTTTATCACATGTTTGATTGAATTTTCTGAATGTTAATGGTGATATGAGTAAAGAAACTATTTTAGTAAGGTAAGTTGAAAAGGTTTCGATATCAAACCATGTTAACTTTTGATACCTAGTTATGTAATAGACTGACCAAGTGGTGGGTTCGCTTTTAGGAAAATCTAAAAAATAAACAAAGCTAAATCAATAGAGAATCTGCTGAAGTGTAATAAAAGGCAAAAGTTTACCCCAAAAAGTTACTGCATAATATAAACCACTGAATAGTCCAATAGTAACTTGTCATATGAATAAATTTTGAAAATAACCAAAGTCCTGCATGGAAGGCTGTAGTATATCCATGGAAGACCACCAATACTAAATCGCTTTTTTCAAGTTCAGACAAGATTTAAAAAATTTGAATTGTACTATATTGGGCATATCTGAGATGATAAAAATGATAATGAGCTCTGGACGGAATCTTGTGAAACGACTGTGTGAACTTCAATTTTACTGAGGTAATTCTAAAGACACCTAGGTTACTATGGAACTGTGAGGTAGATATATTGAAAAAGTGAATAGATGAAAGTTTCCTAATAAAATATTGTGATTCATTCTATAGAAGAATGGTTTAAAAAGTCAATTTACATTTAATATCCGATAAATTAGAAAGTAGCTGGAAGTAGAATCGACAATTATGAGGCTGGATCTGACCATAGATTACAAACTCACTTGGAGCTCTCACTTCGACACCCTATGTAATGAACTTAGGAGAAATCGTTATGCATTGAGATTTATGTACAGTGTGACCAATTTTTAATGGAAACACCCCCCTAAAATTTGAAGTTGTAAATCGATTTTAATAATTTTTTTTAAATGTCAGGTACTAAAAGGTCTACCTTGGAACAAAATTTGAAATGTTTATTAAAGTTTCAGGGCATACTACGATATTTCTTCTTGGTCGAAAATCGGGATTTTTCATTAGCGATTTTTTTTATAAAAAAATCACTACGCCACTGGATTCAGAGTGCCTCTAAATAGGTGTGACCAAAATTTCATGCAAAAATATTCATTATTAACAAAGTTATGACCACTCAAAAATTCGAAAACTCACACAGCTAACAGTCACAATGTATAATTTTTTATGATTTTAACAATAAAGTGCCGCCAGATGAAAAAAAAACAAATAGCCTAAATATTTTTAATGAAAATAACGGAATTACTTTCATACAATTCAACTAACAATGAAGCAAAAAATTTTAATAAACGTAACTAATAACTAATTATTGAAATGTTTCGATTCAGTGCAACAATTAATTGTAACTCATATTCTAGTAGCCTCTACTAATCCACCACGTATTTCGATACATGTGTCGTAGC
>WOGR01010116.1:0-11051 GCA_015342045.1 Leptinotarsa lineolata
TCCTGCACTGACACCTGTCGGATATAATCCAACGCCCTTCGTGGTATTAGCCAGGGGAGTAGTTGTTTTCTGATAGGTGTCAGTCCATTAACCTACAGTGTAGGAAATTTGAGTTATTAGAGGCTTCACTGACTTACTGATTTTCGAATATTACAACCAATTCACACAATTTTTTTTTATATCATAGGAGGCTGCATGCATATGGTTTGCACCCGAGCTGGATGTGCATTTCACTGGTGTTGGGTATGTCAAACTCCCTGGACAAGAGATTGCATGGGAAGTCATTGGTTCGGTTGATACTTTTCTTAGTGATGAGAAAAAGAATGTGATATTTTGTTATGAAATCGGATTTGATTATTTTATAGCTTCTGTGTTTATTCGAAGGTATAATTTGCTTACTTTATTTCTGTTCTCATATTCATTATGAATATTTTTTCCTGAATATCACCAAATATATTGAGAATTCAAAGTTGATTCATGCGATAATAAAAATTACAATATAATATAAAATCTTGAAACAAGTAAAATTATGTTAATTTATTATATAAAACTAATACATAACTTGAGAATTAATTCAGATTTTTTATTCACTGCACATTTTACCACTATAACCCATTTTTTTCCGTAGTTTCCTTGAAGCAATGCCTGAATACGATTTTTTTCTTCATATTCAAAAATTATTCTAGTATGATACTATTGATTGGAAAATGCTTCTATCATTTTTACTTTAGTATAAGCATACTGAATTTCAAGTAAATGCAACTTCCAATGGGACTTGTAGTACCAAACGTTTCGTCTGCCACTGCGGAAAACATCATCTGTGATATACGCGTTGACAAAGGTTAGGTTAGTCTCGGCAACGAGAAGTCTGTCAAATACTATTTGGATTTTTATCAAGTATCAGCCAATTCCATTATATATGTATTAGAGGATGGTCTTGAATATCTTTCATTTTCATAATTGATTAGTTGTTGCCCGCGGCTTCGTCTGCGAAGAATTTGGTTTGTCACATTGAGTACTAACATTATAAATGCGTAAAGTTTGTGAGGATGAATGAAAGTAATGTATGTATTTACGTTTTTTATTTTTTCACACCTAAACAGCTCAACGGATTCAAATGTAAGTTGGTATATAGATTGATCATGATCTGGAATAACATATAGGGTAGGTTCACATGGTAACGCGGGTAAAACAGCGGGAAGAGCTAGTATTGTATAAGTGGGTACCTATTGATTGACTGATGCTCTTATATTAACGTACAGCTGAAGCTACTGAACCTAGAATCTTGAAATATGCAGGTAGGTTCTTTGTATGGCGTAAATAAGCATCAAGAAAGGGAATCAGGAATTTCCACCCCTAACGGGGAAAAATAGGGGTACAAAGATTGTATTCAATTTCGTCACTTTTTAAGATGAGAACCTGAAATTTTGGCTTAATAAAAAAGTTCTCAGGGAGCTATCGTTATATTATGACCAAAATTACACAAACCCTTTGTAAATTGTAGCCTATATGTTATTCTGAAGTATAAGCTGTATTTATGTAAAGTTTCATTTAAATCCGTTCAGTCGTTTAGGCGTGAAAGATCCACAAACATACATACATACATACATCCTCACAAACTTTCACATTTATATTAGTATAGATCTGAAATAAATTCAGAAGGAATTGGACAAGACATAAAACAACATTTCTGGTAATTTTTATCACCAGCGTCATACTTAGGAAAAACTCAACACTAAGATTTTTTTTTATTTATTGCTATCTTAAAAGTTAGCACACTGCTGGAATTATTCGTTCCGAGAGATTTATTACTGCAATTTTATATTTTTAGCATATTTTGTATCTCTGACCGACTGTAAACAAAAACATTTTCTCACGGGCTAAAGAACTGAAATAATCCAAAAATTGCAAGTATTGCCCCCTGACTAAGAAATTCCAGAAAGTTGCTTGCTGATGTCACCTAAGACATTCGTTTTTCCAATTTGACACTTTCAAAATTACATAAAATGTCTAAAAAACCTGCAAATGTAATTTCAGACCTAGTCACGTCTAGTTTAGTAGTTAAACCCATAAAGGTCCAAGAGAAACCCAAAATCAACACATTCCAATGCAGTTCTTCGGAAAATAGGTTGAAAATTTCAAGCAAAGGTTTCAAAGAGAAAATCGTTAACAAAGTTCGGTCGTGGAGTAGCAGGGATAAATATTTCTTAAATGAACCAATTCAGGTAGAAACCAGGTTGCCTGATTCAACAAGACACCAAGATTTTGAAAACGAATCTATGGAGAATTTACCTCATTCAAACCTTACACGTGCCAGAGACAGTTTAGAGAGCTTACACGAAAGGAACACACCTAGCGAGGACTGGAGGCCTAGGTGTAGTACTTCCGTACCTAAATCGTTATCGAAGAATGCCCCTGAGTCACCAAAGTCATCCCCTGATACTTCCAAGACAGCGAAAACTTTGTTTTGGGATCCTTTTGATAAGAGAGGGAGAAAAAATAGGAAAGAATTCAGTAGGAAGAAAAAGAAAAACCCAACTACAGAAGTACCTAAACAAGAAAGTTCGTCAATTCCCCTTGAGGGAAAGTCTTGTTTGACAAAGCCAAATGAAAAAGTGGAAAACAACATTGAAGACTGTGAAACAGTAGAGGAAGAGCACTCCTATAAATATAAATATTTTCCAAAGAATAGTAAATCTGTTGTGTTTACCAATGAGGTATTTGTAGTTTACTTCCATGAAAATGATGTTGTTTACGAGTCGAAGGAGCCTCTGAAGAAGGATGTTGATCAACAAGAACGAAACAAAGAAATGAGGCAAGGCCATATAATCAAAACCCAGGAAAAATATAACTTGTGTCTCTACTGACTGGTTCAAGGGAAATTTGTAACGTACAGAAGTTTTGTAAATGACAATATATGTGTTACAGAGTCTCACGAATCTGTTTGTTTAAATTATAACTCATGCAGGTGAAGTTTTATCAATATCTTAATTTAACAATTAAATTGCTCAGACTTCTAATTTTTTCGAGGAGGTCCAACAGAAATTTATTTTCGACTTCAACTAAAAATACTATAACAACCAAGTGACAATCAACATTTGTTTCATAACAAATGCTTTTGTGTTGAACATATAAAAAGTCAATTCTTGGTCAGTTTTCAACAATTCTGATTAGAAAAATTACTCATATGCCTGACAACTTGATGAATTGCTGCATTAAGAAAGGTAAGTGATCATCAATTTAATACCTATGAAGGTTTCAAGGAATAGTTAGAATTTCTTTGACAAAAATTATCATTCATATATTTAAATGATCAACAAGAACATTTCCATCTGAGAATTGTAATTCTTTAAGAGCCAATTCAACATATTTCCATAAAAGATGCCCATGGTGTTGTTTTAAGCAAAGTAAATGAGTTAAAAAACAGACCTCAAAATTTACTCGGAGCCATTTAGCATTTATGCCCTAATTTCCAGTCATTTGTGTTAAGTTTAGAGGCAAAAATTCATGTTATTTATTTATTACTACTGGAAACGTAATTCTTGTATATGGATACTATATGCATATATATGAAAATTTATGCTTGTGCATGAATATTGCCCCTGAAAACAATGATCCAACTAGTTAAAATTTCTTAAGACCTGCAATTCAAGACTGGGCATGAATCCACCCTAAATAAAAGCAGACTTGAAAGATTTCCAAGAGATTAGTAAAAACAGAACGAATATGCAGGATGCACACAGAGTTGCATTTCAAGAATTTAAGAATCATGTATTCCAAAATGATGAAAAGTATCCTCTCATTTTCTAATGATTGACGACATCATGTTTTGTATACGTACAAGTACTGAAATACAATCTAGGTCACTTATTTTTGGAAAATCTCCCAAAATCATATACGATGCTTTCATAATTCAGCACCAAAATTTGAAAACTACATGAATCTGAGTTGTAAAATCCACCTAGGAAAATTATGAATAATCTATGACTGTTTTCTTTCTTATTTTGCCACAAACCACAAACTTTTCTTGGTTATTTTTTTTGACATAATTGACTAATGACAAAAGCATATTCGCTGTGTCCTTATAGCGTTTTTCATTGCTAAAAGTAGTGCATTTATTCTGTATTGATGTATCAAGAAATAGAGGACAGAGATACACTGAAGGTTTTACCAATGAAAATCTCTATTAAATACATCGGTGACGTTGTGGTTACTTGGACAGCTTTCCCGTGAATAATTTATCAAAAACTCTCGACCTGGTGCACTCTTTGAAAAAAGTAATGGAGAGATCCAATAAATTTCAGCATTCTGTTCACAAAGGTGCCGAGCCCACCTCTAGTGCTTGACAGTGTCATGTTAGCATATGTAAAATAAGTTTTCACATTATGGTCCATCAGTTAAAGATCTAAACGAAGTACAAGTGACAGATTTCGATTCTTGCACCATCTATCATTACGTGTACAAAGTTGGATCAATTTCATTTCTGGCGTCTTAAGTTTTTCACAAAATAAACGCAAATGGGTTAAAAAAAAACAGGGTTTCAATGCAGCTTGATCTGATGGATTCATTGATCTATTCGAAATGTTAGTGTCACAGTTGAGTGAGTCATATTACGTTCTTAAATCTATAACGAATCTGAATTCGATAGAAAATTTTAGTATTATTTCAACCAATAGAAATGCGCTAACCATTCGAATGGATAAATAGATGAATCAATTGGTTCAATCGGTAGACTCGTCGGTGAGTTTAAGAACTCGCCTAATGATTAGTTTCTCCGGTGCCATACACCAAGCCATCAAGGTTTAATGAAGGATGATGGATTGGTTTAGTTGACAACTGACATTTACAAAATTTAGAAAATTAAAGAAATTCTTCATCTTTACAGCAACTATCAGAGTTTTTCATGAACTTAGATGCTTTGTTTCATCATACTTCGACACATCCTCAATTATTATTAAAAAAAATAGTTCTATTGTTAGTTGAATGCTATTTTGCTGAGCGTTTTTTTATTATTGGTGAAATCACAATTATCATACACAGCCTGTCAAATCTGTCATTTAATATAGTAGATCATAAAATTTTTCTGAATATTTTATACAATGTGGGTATGGATGTTCTGTATACAGTTGGTTCCAAAATTACCTGTGATATGCTTTGTGATTTTGATAAAATTTTATCATGGCTAAATTACCAATTTTTATCAAAGTATGAAAAATCGCCATTCTTGTTTATTACAAAAAAACGTTCATCTATAAGTACGAAATCTTTCAAGAAAGCTATTGTATAGCGAAACATATGTTGTAGTTGTTTGTAAACTGTCCAGTGAAAATATCACAATACACTGTTACCCGAACATGTCAAATATCAAATATTTATTATCTGCCAAGTTTTTATATCTCTCATAAATGGAATATTTTTAAATTTGAAAATGTATTTATTTCTCTCCTTGCATCATTCGAAACTACAGTATTCGATATTAGTTTGGAAAGCAGCATCGAGTTCTCTAATCACACCTCTGAAAATACTGAAGAATAAAATTATAAAATGTATTCCCATATCAGAGTATGAGAAACCAACTATCAGTTTATACAAACCAAAAAATCATGTTGAACATATCAGTGTTAGGCAATCTTCAACTTTGCGCAGTTATTCATTTACATTTCCCTTGAAGATTATCCCATATTATATTTCGAGACTTTTGTGGGGATACCTAAAATATGTGTATCCTAACAAGCCACCGACTATGGAAATCCTTGATGGTAAGATTCGACAATAACTAAGAAATATATCAATGGAATCGATATGAAAGTTAATGTATTTGAACGGGTTTCAAACGAAGTCACCGCTGTGACGTCACGATTCCGGTGATTTAGCAAGATGGTAGCGACAATCGAGGAGCTCAGCAATCCTATCGACGTGTAGCGTTCTTCTACAGATCGTTATTGTTCAGGTCTCTTTTACCAACATGATAAGAGAAAAATTTCTAAATCTAAATTTGATTCAAAATGGCTCGGACAAAACTATACCGTTTAAGAATTATTTTCCGAACTGGTAAGTAATAATGAGTTACTTTCAATACAATATTGTATATTATACGCAAATTTAATATAATCTAGTAGGCTTGTATGTGTAATCTTGATGCTAGATTCTCAGTTGTTTTATTCCCCGTCTTCTGCACTTTATTTCAATTGTCAAATATTGAAGTCGAGGTTTATCCACTTTAATAAAGAATTTTCTGAGAATTGGACGAATTGGATACTAGTTTTACTTTATAGATGTGAAAAGGTATTTATTTTCATAATTTGCTGCATTCGTGTTTGTTTGATTACAAAAAAATGATATGCAGGCTGGTTTAATTATAAACTTCAATAATAGAGAAGATAATTCAAATAGAAACCTTGTTAATCTTTAGCTTCCACAAGTTTCGACTTTTGAGAGTTGCCGGTCGTAGGGGGTCACAGCTGGTTAATTTTTGACCACCGTCGGCATTGCATGCACAGGAGTTTAGTTTAGAAAATAATCTAGGTGATTGAAGTCGGGCGACCTAGGTGATCATTTTTGAAATTCCTCACGACCTTTAGCGCATTTCAGTTAAAACAAACCACCATGAAAAACTCATTTGATAATGTAATTAAAAAAAAACAATGAAACATATCAAGTTTAGTTATTAATGGGACGCATTTCTACGTTGAAATCAACTGCTTGTCAGCCACCACCTCCCTACAAGAACCGTCGGGTCAAATATTTCAAATGGTCGAGTGAAACCTTATGTGAAAGTAACATTTCTGACATCACCACCATAAGCAATGTCAGAAAAATATCAAGTCTAGATTTAATTTCGAACCAGGAAGTGAAAATGAACAGAAAAATTTACTTTATCAATTGTTCGAACTATGGCGCCATTAACTTGCATACAATGGGATAAACCAGCCCTTGTTTCCTTCTCAACTTGTTGAAGAATATTAGGTGATAGTAGTTTACAGCTCTTCTCCTCTTGAAATATTCACAATAGTCAGCTGCATCTCGTAGACTTGATTTCAACCTACTCAATCGAAAAATTCCAGTGCAGTCAAATCAGGGGATCTGGGTGGCCATTCTGTAGTACTGTATTCGATTCATCAACACGTTAACTCATTATCGACGAACTACTGGAAATGATTGGAGAATTAAACGTAGATGATTTCGATAGGAAGGTTGAATTTTGTGAGATTCTCTCAGAAAGCGTCAACTGTAATAAACCGTAATCACATGTATTGCGGGTGGAAGTAACGTTAATCTGAATGAGCAAGTGAATGTCGCGTCGATTAGTTGCAAGGAGAGGTTCTACAAAATGACCACCAAGATCTCCTGATTTGACTTCTCTGGATTTTTTCCTAGGGGACGAATTAACTAAAAAATCTAAGAGACGTAGCCAACTACTGTATATAATTTACACATTTAGTTTTGTTCTCACGCATTCCCTATGTCCAGTAGAATAGATGGAATGTTCACGATGTTTTTTAATTTCCAACAAAACAATAAAGTGTTTTTTGAATACGTTACTTATAAATTTTCATCAAGCATCGGCCAATTCCATCATATATTTTTAAAATTTTTCTCTTTCAGAGACAGAAGAAGTAATTGCCGAATACAACAAACAGATTTGCTTGAAACCGAGAATCCCCCGACCTCCGAATGCGTTCATGATTTACGCCAATGAGAACAGAAAGATCATGTCGCAACAGTTTCCAGCGGATTCCAATAAGGAAATCAGCAAGAAGTTGGGGAGCACTTGGAAAAATCTGAACCCAGAGGAGAAGATGAAATATTTCGACAAGGCTCGGGCCGTTGATATGGAACACAAGAGGAAGTATCCAGGTGAGTCGTAGATGTTACTTTGAAATGACCGGAAGAGTTGATATTACTGAAATTACATAGAGAGAATTACTCATTGAAGGTTACTAAGAATTTATTCAGATATCCTGTGAATTCCAGTTTATGTTTAACTAGCAATCCGCCCCGGCTCCGAATGGGTGCAATGCTGATACTAAATATAAATTAACCCAACGGAAATTCAAGGGCATAGAGAAAGTGATGAAAAAATAATTTTGCTTTATGGACGCGCCTTTTTCCTCCGCGCCCCAGCCTCCGAAAATATAGCGGTACAGAGGCATAGTGATGAAAAGGTAATTTTCGTATGTAAACGCGCCCCTTTTATCCCCAGTGGGGACACCCTAGTTGGAATATTCGAAAATCCTTTCTCAGTGTACTCCATAAGAATGTATCCATAACGCTTAAGTCAGGAGACCTTGCTGGCCACCTCACCGGCCCATTATTCCCTATCCATTTATCACCAAGCCTGTCAGTCAGGTAATAAGATACTCGTCTGGTAGTGTGCGGTGGAGCACCATCATGCTGAAACCAGATGTTGCTAAAGTTAGCCAAAGGTAGATCATCCAAATAGTCTTCGAAAATCGACATTCAAAACTGGTGATAGGTTTCTCCATTCAGAATATCGTCAAATAAATGAGGACCCAAAATTCTTATCTTTGTAAATTCCTGCCCACACGTTAATACTAAATCGCACTTGAGGTCGAATTTCTCGGAACTGCCTGGGGTTGTTTATGCTCCAAATGTGTTCGTTATTTCGGTTGAATATCCCACAATTTGTAAGAGTGCTTTCATCTGTCCCAATTACATTTTCCAAGAAAACAGGAAAATCAGGTCTTCTCATTAGCAAATTACAAAATTCTAATCGCCTTTCGGGATTACCTGGATGCAATTTTTGAGATATGTGTATTTTGTAACATTTCAAACCGCTTTCTTTGAGATGTCTCCAAGCACTTGTATCACAAATACTCATATCGGAGAAAATTTGACGTGTAGATTTTCCCGGGTTCATGTTTATCTTCAAATTATAATTTATTTTTTTAAAGACACAATGTCTAACTTACCTCATACATAAATCATTTATCAAATTTTCTTCAGTGTCTTGGTCCATTCTGTCTCCGTATTTTTTCATTGGCTTTTCAAACGAACCAAACTCGATGAGATTTTGATTCAATAACTTGAACATATTTCGATGTGGTTGTCGTCTTTCGGGATACAAGTTTAAATACATTTCCGATGTCCTAACACTGTTTCTATCGTATTTGTACGCCAAAAATTCAATGGCTCGTACAATAACAAAATGTCATTGAGTGTATCAAATTAGAAGTCAAATTCAGAAACATCAAAGTCAAAGCCTATTATGATAAGAATTGATTTTTTTCAGTATCTCCAATTTTTCTAGAAAGAATGATAACTTATGATACATCATTGAAAAGGTAAAATCCGGTTCTATTCAAAACAGAAACAATCCAATGTAGCGCCCATAAGAAGAAATAAAGTTGATGTTGGTGGCCGGAAGACAAAACGTCGGATAGCAAATCTGAAAACAACATTATGCAGCAGGGAATCAGTGGCAATATGGAAGTGCAATTAATTTTTGATTCCTTCGAAAAATAAAGCCAAAAAAATAAAAACCATTATCCGAAATTTCTGTTTTTTTCAGATATCTCCGGATATACCCGGAATTTCAGAACTTTCCCAACGGCATATTGTTAGTCAGGTAAATGCGCAACTTTGCTCCAATTTAACCATCTTCGTATCTCTCATAGTTTCCGAGATCCCAATGGTGAGGATCGAATTTGAAACACTTGTATATTTGTGGATTTATCATTCAATTCAGTTTCATATTACTGATTACGACGATATTATATTGTATGAGTGCCGCCTCGTTATATTCATATTGGGGTTGAGTTGAAGAACAGTATCTGCTGACGGTTCACCTTGTCACAATATCAACTAGTATTATTCTCATGCTTCTGAGATATCATTGAATGTTTCTAGACACCAACACGAGTCCATAATGTTTTATTTGAAGATGATAATAGCCAATTTTTGCCAGTTTTTCATTATTATTATTTAGGTAATAAACATACCTTACAATGATTACCAGTATAAGTATTTACTTATATATGTATTATTATTATAGTTTTCTCAAGTTTTGAGCATATGATAATTCACCAGCCAAAACTTTTAAAATACTGCAAGACTCCAAATACTTTTTCTTCATTCAAAGAATTCAACAAATTATTCAATTCAGAATTAATTCCAGCCAGCTTACAGATTTTCTAATTGGAAATGATTCATTTCCATTTTTGCAATCAATCAACATCATGCAATTCAATTCAGATCTATTGAATTGACCTAATCGTCAATCTATACATAAAATAATATTTTGAAATCAATAACGAGAAAAAAAAAGAATTTGAGCTCAGGTGAAATTGACAGAAAAATTAATTGAAGATATAAGGGTGAAAGTCGGTAGGAGTATTGTATTCAGATAGATTGGGGGTAGCGTCCATTATCCCTCTCATTGTCACATAAAACAAAGGGAAACCTCACATTAACGTCCAATTTTTTAAACGGTTTTATTCAGCTTGCCCTGTTTTATTGTTTGGGTCAAATTTAATAATTGAAGTTTAACCCCTTTTCTGTTGACAGATTGATCTGATATTTGGTACACACATCCAGTTTTGATGACAATACAATTTGATTAATTTCGTATCATTGTAAATCCAAGATGGCCGAAGCTACAAAATGGCGGTTTACATACTGTTTCACAACTTCTTCAATATGGATATCAAATTACAGGGCTTGACCGGTACTATGATAGTACACTTTGAGAAATACGCAAATTCAAGATGGCCGCAGCTACAAAATGGCGGATTGCATATTTTTTCACAACTTCCTCAATATGAGTATCACTTTACAGAAATTGACTAGTAGAATAGTAGTACACTTTGAAAATGATGCTAATACAAGATGGCCGCAGATACAAAATGCCGGATGACATAAATAGATAGATAGATAGATATATTTTCACCATGTTACATATATCAATACATTTATGGCATGTCAATATATACATAGATACAATATGTAGTATACAATAGATGAAATAATACAATAAAACATATAATATTTTAAAAGTGTTACAAACATAATCAAGTGAGGCATAAATATAT
>WOGR01010117.1:0-11051 GCA_015342045.1 Leptinotarsa lineolata
AAAGATGTATATAATATAATTAAGAAAATGACAGCAAAAACCGTATATGACTTGATTATATTGACCAGTTGCTCAAATGAGCAATGATCAATATCACATTCGGTAGAGATTGAGTTGTATAAATCACATATTGTGTATAAAGGAGATTTTAACCCAATATTTATTTCTGCTCACCCGAAATATCGCCTATGTATATGAAGTTTGTGAGACTATTTTTATCGCCTATTAAACAGAATATTGATATTCTTAAACCATTTTGAATATAAAAGATATACATGTGTATTCAGAAGAATTTCGATCGAAACATTGACTTTTAATACAGTTCCAATTTAAAAAATTTCATCTTCTCACTTTTCATTACTTCGAAAGTGATCAGTATTCTATCAGAATATTTCTAATAAGATACATTTGTTTTGGTTATTTTGACATATTTATTGGAAGTATCTTGTAATTTGCACATTTTATACCATATTTCTCTCTTATAATTCAATATAGTAAAAACAATATTGCCAAACCATGAAAAAATATTATTTTGATAAAAGGTCGTTAGTTTTCTGTAAACGTCAATGATTCGAGTTCATGGTCTATTTTTCATGAATGAAATTAATAAATGAATTAGTTTGCATTGTGAATAAATATTTGGATCACAGCCGGCCGAAACTTTCAAGCCCTTTACAAAATGTTACTTTTCTGGGCAAATACTCTACTTCAAGATAGTTTTGAATTTTTCGTCATCCGAAGCTTCAGGGTATTCTGTGAAAAAAATTAACCGATATCCGTTTCTTCGTCATTGGCCGAAAGCTTATTTATTCAACACGTTTTAGCTCAAAAGCGATTGCATTTTCTATAGTTAATATATTCGAACAACCTTCATTCCTGTATTTCAATTTGGAAAATTTTAAACAAAATCTAGCTGCTATAACTTCCTTGAAAATCACAAAAATTCTCAACGTATTGAAACATTTGGTTTCAATGATCTATTGATTTTCGTTTCAAGTATAGAAAATTATAAACAAAATATCCCAAATTTTTTTCGATAAATCATTCCACAGATGAAAAACGGGTTATGAATGTTTTCAAATGAGTAAATAGCTATTACTGAACACTGTATGAAAATTCCAAAATATTGAGGGACTTTTTCAATCGAAACCAGACAACTGCATGGTTATAGATGTATAGAGAAAAACTTGTTGGGATTTCATATCATTACCTGAAATTGGAAATAAATGGATGAAATAATATATCTCATTTGTCATAAAATCACCACTATACAGGGTCTTTCACGACGAGCGTTCATTAGGAATATATAGAGAACGATTCAAAATGAAAACTTGAAATTTTGTGGTAGTGGGTTTCACAAAATGGCGTTCTCAACTAAAATATTTTCAACTTCTGGTCTTCTTCTGTTATACCGGAAGTTGAGGGCAACTTTCTTATTTCAAATAGAACACCCTGTATTTTATTACATTTTTGAATTTCTCAGCACATTTCAGGCCCACTTTGTGGAACAATGCCTATACTAAAATCTGTTAGTTTTCGAGATAATAATTTTTTTCTGAAAAGTTTGACAGTCACAGCACCACAGTGAAAAAATCATAACTCATTAACAGTAACAGTTGAAAATGTAAAATTTTACAGAATCACACCTTGAGCATCAAGTCATGAACAGATCCATCGATTTTTCGAAAATAATTTACAGAACAACTGTACAGTGTGCTTCCCAAAATTCAGTTGTTAATGGCTCTGTTCAAAAATCTACCTGGAACGACAATATCTGAAGATGTTTTCCAAAAGATAGCAAAAATGTGGTTTGGTGGTTATAAAATCATCACTACTGAAAAACCGGTTGACATGAAACACGGTTTCCTGAAAACTGATGAATGAACCATTAAAATACTGACCGATGATTTTATTGTGGTGAGAATGACTATTGGCAGATACCAGGTTATAATTTGGAATATTTGAATGGGTTATATTGAAACGTACCTCGGTCATTTTTATGTTGTTATGACAAAAACTCAAACAAAAATTCTTTGAACCAACTAGATTTTTTAATTTGAGAGTAAAACTATGTTACCCGGATTAAGTAGAATCATATGATGTCCATAGCATTTCATTTTCTGAAAATCACCATTTTGATGATTCTGGAAGACACTTTCCAGCACTTCAAACGATATTCAAGAAAGACATATAAACTGAGTGAAAACTAAGTAAACCTTGAAACTATTTAATTGAAAAATAACTGGCTTCTGTTCATCAACTTTAATTTTTCCATCTTAGTTAGCTGAATTTCCATTTATCATGAGCCAATGGAATCCAGTTCTTTTTTTATCAAATCCAAAAAATACTATAAAGGAAAACGCATACTCATGATAAGGAACTGATATCCCTTCCCACATCAAAATGTGCATTCTAACATTAGGGAACACAAAACAGTCTCTTTTTACAATCACTCATTTATTTATTTCATCGAATATGGATGATAACAAACTGAAATCGGGAAAAACAAAGAAATTATGGTCAGGTATGTGATTCTTCAATGTTAGGGGTCCCCTGTGATTTTATTCCTCCAACTACCCATCATATCTTAAAAGTGAATCTTGAAAAGAAGTGGCCATCTTCAATGTTTATTTAAATTACTTCAAGTAATATGAAATGTATGATCACAGTGTATGATTTCTAGTTTGCACTAACACTTTTGGTTACTGCTGTCAAAAATTCCAGTTGGTATATATTGAGTAAAATATAGAATCGGTAAAACAAGTATTATTTTTTACCATAAAAATTCAATTTCCTTTAGAAATCCTACTCAAATATCGTCGTACTGAATAGAATCTGAAATCATTTACATTTTCAATACACTCAGTTCTATTTTGGCACACATCAGTAACTTTCTTGATTGACACTGATGAGCTCTTGGAAACAGAATGTTTTTCACATGAAAACATTCAGAGGTCCATTAATGTTTACGAATATCATTGAAAACATCATCTTGGATATTAGATATGCTTTCGTGAAGGGATGGAACTATACAGTGCATTCCAGATAAAATGAGCCACCCTTACTACCAAGTCATTTCATATCAAGACTGTAAAAAATCGTGGCACATATCAACTTCAGCTTTCAGTGGAACTCAACCCCATCTTGCATCAAAAGTTTTCACAATTCACCGATAATGAATCTTGGAGAAAAAAGTATTTTTTGAGTTTGTATTCAATTTCCAACAAGAAAGTGAAAATGATCCGAACAATTCACTTCATCAAATGTTACCAACAATGGTTCAAGTTATCAAGTGTTACCACCAAGGAAGTGGAGATGAAGATTTGAAAACCGGAAACAAATGGTCTACACAATTATTTCAGATGAACTATTGTTTAATTATTAATTTTGCTACAAAATGAAATGAATGAGTTCTTTACTTTCTTCTACCTGTCTCCCCCTCACAGATGATAACCCTCAAAATGGGAGTTTATGCTAACTGGATTAACGAGGTCTTATTTTCTAGCACGGATTGAACGATAGGCATAGGCCACTTGAGCAGCTTCTCGAGTGGCCGTTGAACTTATTAACCAAAACTCTACCCCGAGTTGGCTTCCGTTCAGTATAAGTTTCTCATCAAAGCCCCAGAGAGATCACTCTACTGCTGTGACCATACAAAGATAAGCTCACGCATAGGGTCTTTATGAACAACGTTGAGAATCTCAGCTTATCAAGTCATCTTTCTTTTTTAAAATGGATGGGCTGAAATCGGACACAAAGTGGTTCAGGATGAAGATTTCAACATCTCAGTCTATCGTAGTTATGTGATGATATAGAGTTTCTAGAACGTGTAGGATCTTTCAACAGAAACTTCTGAACTTCGACAATTCATAACGGCCATCTTGTTGAAGTTACATCTACCAATTCAGTTGTCATTTAATCAGTTTGTTTTTTTCCAAATCATCACGGATGGATATATCACTCAATAACATGTGCAAATAATGAAATTATCATCAAAATGAGTGTTTTGTTCGGGCTACAAACCGCGTGCTTCGCAATGTGGTGGATAAATTTGAGTATACTGGTTCAACAAACGTTTGATCACCACCCGTACGTCGACGAAACCCAAGATATGCCGAAAACATCGCCGCTATCTGTGAGAGTGTGCATGAGAAACCAAGGCAGCTGAATTCGCGTCACTCACAAGAACTTGATCTTTTGCAGACCACAAATTGATGAATTAAGCGTTGTGACTTGAGCCTGCACACGTACAAAATTCAACTGACCCAGAACTGAAAGTAAGCGTAGCTTAGCATAGATAATGACGTGTGTTCGCTGAATGGGCTCCTGAGCAGTTGGCAACTGAGCCTAATTTTCATCGAAAAATCATCCTTAGCGATGAGTCTCATTACTGGATGAATGTGTACGTGAACAAACAAAATTGTCAAATTTGGGACGATACCAATCCACATGAGATCCAAGAGGGTCCAATGCATTCCGAAAAAGTCACTATTTGGTATGGATTCTGGGCTGGCGGCGTCATCGGTTCATATGCGAGCACTGAAGGTCGATGATTACCAACTTCTTTCAGCCTGAATTGGATGCTCTGAACAACAACGACATGTAGTTTCAACAAAATGGCGCTACATGCCACACAGCTTATGCCACATTGGATATTCTGCACGAGCGATTTGAGGGCATGGTCATTTCACGTAGACTTGCCACCGAGATCTTGCGATTTGAACCCGTTAGACTTTTTCTTATATGATTTTCCTAAGTCACAGGTGGTCCTCAAAGCCAATATAACGCATGCCATCTGTCAAATTCAGCCTGATTTATGCGCCATTTCTGTTTTCCAGATGTGTCAAGTTTTTTAGGTACTATCCCAACTGGGGCTGACGAAGGCAGTCTCATCAAGATGAGACTGATGGTGATATCATATTTTGTTCTAATTATTTTGAAATTTGAGATTTCATTTCATTCTTATGAACGTGTAGGTATCTATAAGATTTTTTTGAGACCAGTTGTGCATTCTCTTTTAGTTTCACAAAATGTTTTATTTCACTCGTAGATGTTCATGGATCTCCTTCTAAGTAAAATATTTTTCTTCTTCATTTGAGTGTTTTGAACGGAGAAAACTTTTTATTTTTCCTAAACTGTTTGGGCAAATTTCACGAAAATCATTTTGAATTTCATTTTCATTAAATTTTTCAAATCGTAAGTTTGAGAAGTCAAAAGATTTCTCAATTGCTTTTCCTTTTACAACTGTTACTAAAAATTCTCCTTTTTCGTTCATTTTCACGAGAGCATTCGGAAGTCAAACTTTTCTTTTTCAGTAGCTAACAGTATAGCTTATGTGTTTCTCAAGTTTGATTTTAATTTAAATACTTTCTCTACTCTCGGTTCGATTTTTATGTTGTAAATTGGAATTTCGTCTTCTGAGTATTTATAATAGTCGTATTTACTTTCAAAGAAATAATTATCGGGGTCATACTAAAAAATATCATTTATTTCAGCAGTTGATGTTTCAGGGTTGAGAGTGACTTCATTCTTATTTTGTTTCACTTCTGGTTTTGGTCTTCAATCTTTTTTGATGCTTTTCTCAATGTGATTGTGTCATATTTCAAAGTTGCATAAACTATTTATATAATAAAGGTTGCTTAGAATCAAGCTTATACGAATCATTGTTTTATGTTCATTGTTCGAACGGGACTCATATTCGTTTTGATGACTGCCGCAAATTCCTCGGTTATTGGCATTGATTGTGGTACGCATGATGGGTCTATTAATAGATTGCCGGTATACTGGGTTTGTCTTAATTGGGGATTGTTATTGTCTGAAGGGTGGTTGGTAATTTGGATACATGGGTTGATAAGAGGGTGGTCCAAAGACAGGGTATTGTGAAAATCCTCATAGAATTGCTCTCCCTAATACAGATTTTGAAAAGTGTTTCCATCATGAAATGAAACATTTTCTGGACTATATTCGTCTTGATATTGGTAATATTTAAAATCAAATGGCACTTGAGACACTTTATGAGCCCATAACTAAATAATTCACAGTTTCATCATCAAATACTGTTTCGAAAACACCAGTGCTGTCAACAAACCTAGGAACCGTTCAGTTTACCCCGATTTATCCCATGAGTATTTCAATAGGAAAACACAATCTTTTGGTAGTGTATCATCCTCTAACATTGAGACAGTCACAATAAAAGAGGAAATGGTAACAACTCTATTTGAAACACCATCATAATCTCTCATCAGTCCCTCAGATCTTGACTCCTCCTCCAATCTAGATGTAAGTCTCGGAGGTGTATTGAAAAAACATTTGAAAAATGTCAAAAGTGGAAATGTAGTGTATGATGCAATATTTGATGTACCTATAGAACCTACAACACAGAAACTAAAAATGGAAAATTTCGAAGTACGATTCATTATTGAAAAATTTCATTTTGGAATGCTAATAAAGTGATAAAATATGAATTTTCAGCTAGTCCAGTCAGAAAATGTCGATAATGAAGAAATTCTTCGAATTTATTTTAAAATATTGAAAATAACGAATGATCCCTACAAACAACATCAACTTGATATTGGTTTCAAGAATACGAATCTCAAAAAATTCCAAAAGGTTATCAAACGTCTATTAGAATCATCTCAATATCAAATGAGGAGTAGATCTAAAATTGGTGGAGCGCTCAATTGAATGGAAATGCAGAAAATACTTAATTTAAAACTTGTGAATGATGTCTACTGGAATTCACCAAAAAAAATCAGTGGCTCGTTTGCGACTATTGATATTTTAAAAGTCAGCTGAGCATACTGGACATGGCAATGAAATAATTTCAATGACTGACGAATTATGGGTAGAAGGTATATATTGATATATTCACAAATTATGATCACTCTACTTCAATATTCCATGCAGTCACAATACCAGATTATTTTATCTATGTGAAAAAATGGATAATGGAATAAGTGATGTGAAACAAGAAGTTGTAAATGAATTGCATTGACCAGTGAGACGTGATTTCGAAGAACTATAACCATCATCAAAGTTTTTGCAGATCTATGGCAAATAGATCTAGGTCAATTACAGCATCATGCAAAAAGTAATAAAGAATACCGATATATACTCGTAGTGATTGATCGTTACTTTGAATATCTGTGGACTGTAGTTGTTGAAAATAAAACAGATTCTACCATAAATAATTCAATGAAACATATACTAAAGAAAGCTTAGTTTTCTCCAAAACATATACAAAGTGATCGAAAGAAAGAATTTTTCAGTACAAGTGTTTTATCTCTCATGCGGGAACATGATATCAATCATTATTCAACATTCAGCACAATGAAGGCAGCCATATCAGAAAGGGTAATTCGAACAATGAAGATATGACTCTACAGAGAATTTTCAATTAGGGGCCATCACGAATGGCTTGATATTCTTCCAATCATAACGAGTAGATATAACATTGAGGTGCATCGTACAACAGGTATAGAATCCATAAATGTTTATCCAAAAACAAAATTAAAATTCGAAGGCATCAAAGGAACTCGTAGAAGATAAATTCTCCGAAATTTCGATTGAATGATATTGTACGTACAGACAAGTACAAAAACGTCTTCGAAAAAGGTTACACAGCCAATTTCACTACGAAGCTCTTCGAACTTGTTGAAATCAACAGAACACACTCCACAACATATATTCTTGTAGATATGAACGTTCAACCTATTAGAGGTTGTTTTTATGAGGAAGAATTACTGAGAACTGAAAATTCTGACGTGTATCTGGTTGAGAAGGTGTTGAAGAAAAGAAATAATAGACTATATGTGAAGTGGTTAGGACTTCCTCGCGAACACAATTCTTGGATGATGAATCAGATGTGGTTTATTATTTACATAAAAATGTGTTTTTTTTCATATATTTCATATATTAAAGTGAATTGAAAATGATGAGGTTTCGGTAAACTTTGCCCCAACCAATCGCAACGTACTGTGTATACCGAACCAAATTGTGTGTTTACTCCATTCCCGCTTATGTTTTTCCAATTCACAAAATTAATAGCATATTACTGTTCCCGAAGCTAATCGCTGTCACTGTGGAATCCACTCTCTAATTCTTTCGCCAGTTATTCCTTACTGATAATGCCACCTCTAGTCCACTCCTCAAGCTCTGCCTGAGCTTGCATTCTCGAACTTTGATTGAATTGGTTATCTTTCAAAATTTTCGACTAGAGTTTGTCCGTATCTTTGAGCATTTCAACCGTTTCAGCCTTTGTCAATTCAATGTTTGCACCGAGTCCTTGAAGAGCTTCTTTGTTTACGTTGATATCCCGCTCATCATGATCATATTCCGTGATGGTCGCCTTTGCCTTCATAAGGCGGTATTCTGCTTCTTTTTTTATACCCGCATATCGTAGTAGTGGACTGAAATATAATGGCGAGTCACTATTCAAATCACCCTTCATTTCTTTAGGTACACCATCGGCCTTCTTCTTCGAACTGTGATTTTTTCTGTGATTTTTCTTTCTCGCACACAACTTTCAGCTTGTTTTTTCATGCTTGGACTCGAACACAGTTGATGAAGATGCAGCAGTGACTTTTCTCTCAGGCGGTCTCGACTTTCATCCACACCAATATGAGAGACAGGTGAAGGGCATTTGAGTGATGATAACTTCAGGAAGGTATGTTCCGATACATCCGAAATCCTAATAAATTCATTGATATCAGAATCAGTGAAAAACTCTTGAGATGATAATTGTAGTACTGGAATGTCTCCAAAATCAACATTAATAATATCAGCATATAGTTCATTTGATGATTTAGAGGCAATTTCAACATCAATTATAGGTTGTGTACCATCTCCAATAATCAATTGTGGTAATTCACTATTGAACATGGATTTCATGTTGGCAAAGATTCAGCTGTGATGAATGACGTGTGAGATCAATAGAATGTGAATTGTATAAATGCAGATGCTATTGAAACTTCGTTTTTTATAGAAATCAAGTGGCACATGCGCACTTCCACTGAGCTCTGTACGCGCATGACGAATTTTTTTACTCTACAGGAGCAGTTACATGTTGTTCTTTGTTTTCCAAACTTGAAAAAAAAATACAAATGGAATTCAATCAATGTATGACAGCTAGTTAACGGAAGCCACATTTCAATAGATTCAACTGATTCATTCATGATAGAAGACAATGATGGTAATAGAATAAAGAAATATAAGAAAATATGTCAACTGATATTCGTGTATGTCGGCAGTCGCCTGTCTTATGAAAACATGATGTTTCAGTGAAGGATTTAATGAAACCAAAAAAAGTAAATACTCAGATGAAGTGAAGAATAATGCTTCAACCATCGTATTATTTCATGCATACCAAACCATTTGAATATACACTACTTTTCTCATTTTTTCATTAATATACATACTCAAAACTATCACAATCTAATATTTATTTTTAATCTACATATTTTTAAAAATCATACAAGTTGAATGACACTGTGTGAGATATATATTTTGTATTGATTTTTTCGGTTGCCCTGAAAAGGGCTGTTTTTTACTTTGCAGCAGTTTTAGTACCGCAAAGGTTCAGTACGATTACATAACACACATGTATGAATATACTGTATCTGTGTTAGGACGTGTTGCATGCTCTGCACCATATCGAAAACACTTGGATGAATGGTAGAGTGATGTGTGTGTTCACATGCTCATACAATGCACCATTATTTGTGTGTGTAGCATAGAATCTACAACACTACCTGTAGATTTTTTCCACCTGTCCTGTTATAGTTTCTATACGAACGAATGTCTCTATGACACAGCACAACTCGACTGGATCCGCAATGGTACTGACCGTATTCAGCTGGCGGACGCTACAGATCACCATATCACCCGCCAAATCATTGGGTTGATTGACTCGAGCGTCAGACTCGATGCCCTCATCTTTTGAGTCACTTTCATCTCCCAAGTCACATTCCTTATTCCCATCCTGGACATCTGGAATATCGGCTCGATGCCCCAAATCCTCCGAATATTCATCATCTGCATTATTCACATCGACATTAGCCAAAATTTTAAATATTGCAGCTCGTTTTCCAGCCATCTCAGTGTTCTACCAAATGTTCTTGATACAATCTTCGGATTATTGAATGAAGTTTGAGATCACAACTCTGCTTTTTAATGATTTTGATTGTGGTGGAAGTCCTTCCCACTTTACTTCCACTATTGAAGTTGGAGTGTTTGAGGTAGAGTGGCATTGTAGGTCACTGTAAAACTCTTTCAGTTCATCAACATTGATTGAAACCTCGTTATATATTCTTATTCAGAGATATTGTGATTTGGAAAAATATATATCTGGGGAGATTATATCACACGACACGGATTATAAAGTTCGCTAGTACACAGTATGGTTTTCAGGGGTAACATATTGATTCAAACTCCTCAAAAAGAGTGAATATAGATAACTCATAAGTTGAACAAATAAACACAACTTATCAATAAATGATTCATAAGCGAAAAGGTATAATCTGAAAAAGACAAGAATTCATTGGAGAAAAAAGTAATCAGATGAAATGAAGAACAATGCCCCAACCATCGCATTATTCAATATGTACTAAATCAAGTGATGGTACACCTTTTTTCTACTGAATCTTTTTTTTATTTGTGAAGTGTGAACACTACACAGAATTGAATGTATCAACATTTAATGCTCAGTCTATACACTGTGTCCGTAAAGTATGGAACAAATTCATTTTCAACTAAACAGGTCATTTTGAGAAATAATCCTGAAACACGTCGATTTTTGATGTTAATTTACCGTATTTTAAAATGATAATCTAATATACAGGGTGAATTACGTTTGTCTCAATTTTCGGATTACTCTAGCTGAGCTGATTCTAAAAATGTATCACATGTTGATTCCAATTGGTACAGGGTGGACAAAAATACAGTAGTTGTGTGTGTGCTAATAATGGAACGCGTAACATTCTTTATTAGGTAAATTAACAATAGTATCAAAAATACTTATTGTCTAGCGGCAATTGGTTTAAATGTAACACCCC
>WOGR01010118.1:0-11051 GCA_015342045.1 Leptinotarsa lineolata
TTTTGAAAAAAAAACATTGGCGTAGTACTTTTGCCCCAAAAATATTCAATGCGAAACCCGTAGGGACGCCACTGTTTGAAAAAATACAAATTTGTGTACATCAGAAAATACGCCTTGAGGCATGGAACATATGTACCAAATATGCCAAAGATGTCTACAAAATTATCTCAGTTATTATTAAAAAACTGATTATTTTTGTAAACTTTGCCACCTTGTATCTCAAAAGTTGAGGCGTTTAGGACATACGTCCATAGGAATTTTTTTTCTTAAAATGGGTCTAAGAATTACCTTCTCAAATATTAGCATGTGTTTAAGGAACACCCTGTATACACATACTTTTTTTCTGTTCAGTTATAGACGTGTTTTTCATAGTGATTAAGGTATAGTGAGCAGTGAGATACAGACAGTGATATCAACTTTGAGTTATGTCATATTTAGAATCGGTGGGGTCCGTGTATAAGTTTGATAGAACTGATATAACAGGTGGTAACATTGCCCGGGTTCTGAACTGAAACCGATTCTATGTGTGAATGATGAAACATCTTTTCTGTGCCTGGTTTCACATAGAGAGCACGTAGTGTTGATTTATTTAGAAATTTTGAGAATCATCCATCAGGATGGACACAACGAGGAGATTGTCTTGGACGTGTCTTGCTGCAAATCAAGAGCTAGTCATTTCATCTAGGCACATGTACAGCTTTCTGCTATAGATCAAGAAACGAATAAGGAATCGGTACACAACTCTCACTGAAATGATTGATATTGAAATGATTTACTATAACTATAACAATGAATTGAAATGGTGGAGCGTGGGTCATAACAATGAGTGAAAAAATGTCAAAATCATGTTTGGAACTGAGGAATTTTAACCTTGTAATATAAATCGATAGACAACTGTATATATTTCAAACATTGTAATACGTGATTTTTTATCTATACTGATACCCATCCGAAGAATGATGTTGGCAACGGTGTACTATTACCATAACTATCACCATACCTCTGCATGTCGAATCCCATCACTTAAGTGATTTAAAGTGTGTTATGTTGTATTGAAAGCTCATGGTTATAACGAGGAAGATCTTTAAAACAGCTTTAATTGCAGGTTGGGAGCATTGATTGCACGGTCGACTTCGATGACTGCTCATAAATAAGGAACACAATGCGCATTGTGAGCGCGAGATCTGGTAGACACTTTGACATTTCATATCAGACCAGATATAGTTGTTTTCGGATGATTATAGTCTTCTCTGATTTACGGGTATTCGTTGTAGACATAGGTGTTTAGGAGATTAGCAGGTGTGCCCGGCAAAAATTCTTGATGAAATCAACTCGTCAAGAGTGTTTCCACATCATGCTCAGATATAAAACATTTACGTTCAAATTCGAAATATAGAGATAGTTTTAGATGATACATACCTATATTCAAAAAGAAATCCAATATCTGTAATATAATATTGAAATTCCAATTGAAGTGGTAGAACAAAATGTGATATAATAGATAAGTATAGAACGGCCATTGATTTTCTTTCTTGTTTCCTGAATGACTTGAAATTTTGACTTCAAACTAGATTTGAAATCATAAATGAAACAATACATATATTTCATTACATCTTTCAGTATTGACACAAAGGTGTTAATTTTGTAAATACATTTAATAGCCCAAACCCAGCGAGCCGCGTTTTTATTTAAATCAAAGGAGATTGTTATGACATAAAGTGATCTTGATCTTCCTACCCTCCAAAGCTACCCTATAAAAAAAATGAATGAAGTGAAAGACACCTCCTTTTATATTTTTATAAAAGGAAATGTGTTGAGGAACCAAATTTTGTTATACTTTGTCCTTTCACTTCAATCACTATTCTAGTTACTTTTTTGTTTTTATTAAATATATAAATATTTATTCCATCTGTCAAATCATCGTTATGAAATTCAATAAGTAATACAAATTATGAATCTTAAAAAAATTAATTTGCGCTCCGGGGCGACTTGATTGATTCCAGTGGCGAATTTGCTTTTTCAGCTGCAGTATAAATTCTGTATTTTGATTTTACTGTATATACTGTTTGCACTGTTCTGATAAAATACTGTTTTTTTTTTCTTTGTTTTTTTCTCTTTCTCTTTTGTTCTTCTGTTGGATATAAGAGCAACCTCTGTGATGATTTATCATATGCAGATATTGAACCCTGCCATTTTATTGGTTGTAATTGTATGGAACCATCAATAAATGCCATTACTATTATTATTATATATGTTGATGTGTGTTTGTTATTTATGTATGTATTTCATTTTCCATGTGACGTGTCCTATATCATTTTGTGATTTCGAAAGATTTAATGGATATCATTATTATTATCATCTTCAAATTAAAATGTGAGATATCATCGAAATTTTTTATTCGTTTGAGAAACCTATTGATGTCATAATGTGTGGAGTATAACATCGTTCAAATGTTCGACACGGCTTCTCTGGATGGAATGATCCGAAACATCAAATTTTCCATGACTCTGGCGCCTAAATCAGGCTGAGTTTGACCGATGGCGTGGGTTTTGTTGGCTTTGAGGACTGCTGTGGTTTGTAGCTTCTTCGCGTACACTTGCGCGTACCATTCTCCTTGGTGGCCAGTTCACATCACCTCCACGTGAGATGACCATACTCTATCGCTCTAATCGCTAGTACAGAATGTCCAATGTGGCATGAGCTATGTGGCATGAGCTGTGTGGCACGTAGCGCCGTCCTGTTGAAACCACATACCGTTGGTGTCCAGATTATCCAATTCAGGCTGAAAGAATTCAGTAATCATCGAACTATAGTGCTTGCTGTTGTCAGTGATGGCCTTGCAAACGTCGTTTTGAAAGAAATATGGCCCAAAATCCACACCAAAGAGTGAATTTTTCGGGATGCATTTGATGCTCTTCAATATCATGTGTATTGGTATCGTTCCAAATTCAACAATTTGGGAAATGGGCCGATGAAAATTAGTGTCAGTTGCAACTGCTCTAAAACAGCACGTCGTTGTATATGGTCGTTTACCTTCAGTGTCTGGGTGGATTGTATTTCGTACAGATGCAAGCCTAAATCACGACGCAAAATTCGTCAAATTGTAGTCTGCGAAAGGCTGAGTTCTCATGAGTGACGCGAAATCGACTGCATCGGATTCTTCTGCATCGGATTCTCCTGCATACTCTCACAGACAGCACCAATGTTTTGCGAACCAGTGGACTCAAATTCATCCACCACATTGAGAATAGTTCTCTCGGTAAGACGATTATGACGACCATAAAATTCACAAGTTACATAAACGAATCTTCCAAAAGTTTAATGTGTTGGCTGGAGGTTGAAAAAACCTGATTCCAAATAAACTGCAAAATGCTTCAACTCAGTTCTTACTAAGATCAAAGAGAATGGTCCTGTATAAATTAAAAAGGAAAGCCGGTGCTTTCCTACATTATTAACAGATTGTGTTTCAAGTTTTGGAGTTGATGAAAAAAAAGAAAGGGATTTTTGGAGGAAACACGTATAAACCAAAATGCATCGCACTACATCTCTGATTTATCGAAAGAAAGGTTAAGAAGATCATAAAATAAATGTCCCGAAGTGACATTGTGAGTTATCTATCTCGTAGACAACGGTTTGAAGATGATCTGAAGAGTCCTTCCAGATGACGGCCTCTTCTGAAGGTGTGTGTATTCGTGCCTACAAAATGTATGACTCAGACTAATGGTACCATCAAAATACTGGGCGACCTTCTAACGTGAAAAATCTTATCACGGTAATTCGATTATAAATTTGAATGTACAGAGGACCTCGACATAGCCTAATGACCCCAACTGTTTTCCGTGTAACATAGGATCAAGAGCTTCTCTCTTCTCCAATTCTTGACCCTATCAACCAACTTAGGAAACTACTTATTGCCTCTTCGAAAGCAGGATATCTCATTTATCTGTCTTAAAGTAAATTCACAAACAGTCAAATTCGTTTTTATGTACAGTTAGCTTACATATATTCACATGCAGTGAGGATGCGACGGTCAATAAGGTGGGAATTTCGAACCATATAATTTATACGATAACCCCAATCTCTACCAATTATCTGAAATATTTTTAGTATGCAATAAACCCAAAACATGAACCACAGACACAGGTGCAATTTTAGAGCTGCACATTACAGCCTGGATAGCTCCGGTTTCGTGAGAGAATCTGGGGAGCCTCTACTACTTACTAGATACTGAGTGCAGGAAATACCCTGCAGACATGAGAGGGGGCCTACCTGAAGGGAGAATGACTTCTCAAGTTATTCCTTTGTGTTGTTCAACTATCTACAAAATTATTCACGAGATCAAGGGAAGTTTATTATTCTCCACAAGGAAATTGAGGCCGCAATCCAGATGAGGTTTTCAGCGTTAGGCATTCCCAGCTTCCTATTCTTGCCAGTTGACCTTCAAGATCACTCACTCATAGTTTGGTTGAGATACTGGATTTGGTTGGTCAAATTTCAATAGGTGTGCATGTGCACTGAACCCTTGTGGGTTGCATTAGAGGGTCTAATAGATCGACTTAATTTGGACCTACCTATTTACCTAGTTTCATTCCATATGTTCCTGAATGAAATCCATTCAAATATTGGTTTTTCCGGAAACGAAGATGTTGTTATCTCGAAACCCAGAATATTGCCAATGAGTGGATCGATTTTCAGAGGCAAAGCAGCAGCGGATATGAAATGGGAGATAATACCCCTTCCTAAAGGGTTGAAAGTATTGAAATTGGATTTTGATCAAAATTTTTTCATTTTGTAAACGTGAAATTCTTTAAAAATGTTTTTTAGAATGTGTTTCTTTCTGAAAATTCCTATTCTGAATTTCACATCAATTCTTACCTAGAATAAAGAATAACCAACTTTGAACTACCCCAGAAATCAAGCTTTCATTGAACTCAACCTGTTAGAAAGTATATTACTTATTTAGAGACAAATATTGTAATTGATTTTGAACCAGTTAACTTCGTCTAATTGAACTGAAAGTTCAATTAGACGAATTAATTAAATGCTGCCATTTTATATCCAATATGGCAGATGCCGCAAAATGGAAAATTATTATTTACGCATCCATAATATGGGTCTTAAATGAAAGTGCCGTTACATTAAATTCAACGATGTGAATGTTTCATCATTGAGGAATTTAACACTTCAAAACTCATAGGAAAAAGATATTTCAATGATGATACATCAGAGTTAAAGAATAGATGAAGTTTCACAGACTGAAAATCGTAAAGTGAAATAATAAAAAAAAAATTATGAAATCAAGCTTGCATTGAAGTGTACTATGGTAATGTTCTGAACATTCTAGTGGATATTGAATATACTCGTACCTACTTACTAAATATCGTTATCACTTCTCACAATTTTCCATTGTATTCAATTATTATTAATTCGGTTATAAGTTTTCCTAAATGCTTGTTGGGCAAATTGCTACAAAATTAATAATTATTTACTTTGCCAAAATCAGTTTTGAATCAACCAGTTATTTTTTCTTCAATATATACTTCTACTAGAATAATTTCTCTCAGCAAAACTAATTTTAACCGATTCAGTATATTCGCTCAGCAATTTTCAATGAAAGCTGGTTTTTAATAATATTCTTCACTAATATTCCATACATTCTAAATTCACCACTGAAGTATTGAATTGAAAATCAAGAAAATTCTGTAAAAAAACTCTTATTCCAGTGCAGAAGGTCCCCATCAGTCATTTACTCCTGAACAAACTCTTTGTCAACAAGAGTAGATGTCAAAACAGCTAGTCATAAATCTTATTGAAAATTCCCGAGGTGTGAAGTTACCAATTGGTGAAAACATAGTAATAACCACCAAAAGATAAGAAATTATTGAAACTGTCGTACTGAATAAGAGCCGACCAGGGTCGGCTTTTAGCGGAAGGGCCCGGGTGCACTTCACAAGCCTGAAATAAGGTTAATTGGTAAATTATCGAATAACAAGTAAATATGTATTATTGATTTGTAACGATACGAAGAAGGCAATTAGTTGAAACCAGCTATGATAATATTAGGACTTAACACGTCAACTTTCTCAGGGGGCACATTTCTACGTAAAAATCAACCACTTGTGAGTATCCCCACTCCACAACAATCCTCATGCTATTCAATTCTGTATCAAATCCTGTAATACTCTCAAAATTTCAACGAAATACAATGTTAGAAAACACAAAACATCATTTTGAGTTCGTATTTAATTTCGAACTGGAGAATGAATCTGAATATCACTGTGAATTTTATTGGTTCGGACTTCCATTGTCTAATGTGATTTTAATGTGATTTGAAATCATCACCCGAAGATGATTGCGGATACTAACAATCGAAAATGTATGGATTCAAATCGGGGAATCTGAGTGGCTCTTCTGTAGAACTTCTCCTTCCGATCCATCGATCCAGGGAGTTATTATCAAGGAACTTTATTGCCTATTAAGGAGAAGCCTCAGCGTGTTAAAAACTGCCTAATTTTGCAATAGAAAATCTAATTGGACAGCGCTGTTAATGCTAGGGATAACTTAATAATTTAGCAAATTGAAATATCATGTATTATTTAGGTTTGCTCCCAAAAAGAATTATGATCTTGAATATTTACTTTTTGGAAATATTGGGTAGGGATTTGGGATGCTATATAAGGATTTGAGTGGATTCAGTATCGTCGATGAAGACTTCTTGAAACTTTTGTGTGACTCAGCTCAGTCAAATAATTCGTATTTTTCATCAATGCAACGTGGCCAAGAACTCAAATACTGAGGCATTCATTATTGAAGGTCATATTGTCTGTTATTGTCGTTACCAGTTACTGTAACAATCCCAATAGATGACTTACACTCCTATCCAGATTGAAATTCGTGTTCAAACAGAACGAAAATGAAAAACCTCAATTGTGAAACCAAGCTAACAGTCACCATTCCAATATAAATTTGACATAAACATCAATAACTTCTGCAGTAACTAGGTGATCAGATTTGAAACTATATTTTCCGCCGAGAGTTTTTATTTTAGTTATTTTTATCAATATAATTCAATATTGATCAGTTTGAACTTTCCAAATAGTACAATCGTGTGTTCAGGTTGATTTAGAACTGAATGAAAACATAAAAAAGTATTTATAACCTTCTGATTCTAACATAGCTGATTGTTGTGCTATCAAAAATGTTACAGGGTTGGATACAGAATTCCGAAACTTTTTGGATAGGTATAACTCGATTATTATTTACATTTGAATTTATTTACATGAGGGTTATTGTGCGGGGGTTGCTGAAATAGATTTTCAAGTTAATAATTTTCATTTATATATGTATATGTTGCCTTCTTCGTGAACTTGATACGACCTTGATATTTTGTTCTGTATAAATAGTGAGATAGGAGTGACATTTTATTCCGTTACGGCACTGGAGCTGACATCTGTTCGAGATCCTACCTGTACGATATCGAGAAATAAGGGATAATATTTCAGGAGGGCTACCTGTTAATCTTGTATCGGGGGCGGTATGCTCATTAAACACCACTAAAAATCACGCCCTATTAGTTTTGATATTTTTGACAAGCATTGTGTTAGGGCGGTGATGTTTTCTCTTGATGTAAAAGTTAAGGATGCGCTATTGTGTTTCGGAAAAATGCTATTCAACGAGGTTCCTCGGTAATTTGATAATATTTGATGTGTAATGCTGCACCGTTTTCAGGGCTTTAATTATTTTTTTGAGGGGCCCAATTTCGACTACAGATCATGAAGGTTGAACATGAGGGTTCGATGGGATTTTTGCATTGGATGACTTTTCAAATTGACTGATAACAAAAATATCGTTCTGAAATAATTGAAGCAGATTCTAATTTTAGATTTCTAGACCTTCCGTTATGCAACTACATTTACGGTAAGTCCCTAGCATTGAGACAAATAAGAAATGAAAGTATTAAAAGAAATTGAAATGTTCAGATTGAAGGGGTTATATTTTATTAGGAGTGTTTAATCTTTTGGGAAAGAAAGTTTTTGGCTTTCTACTACTCCATCTTGATACAAAAAATGTATCCTTCCTTTCCTGGAAGATTCCCACATTTTTTGTATCAAGATGGAGTAGTAGATAGCCAAAAACTTTCTTTCCCAAAAAATTGAAATGATCCTGAAAATGAATCAACTCAAATCTATGGAATATTTTTTAATAAATACATAATTTTAATCAACAAAACGAAGTCTAACGTAGGTATCTCTATAGAGCTAAAATTTTGTATTTGACAGAAAACATTCTCAAGTGCAGACAATGGCCCCAAAAAAATTGTAGACCCCTAATTTGGTTAGTTTCATGAATAAATAAAAATATTAGTTCATATTTTTGACTTTTTCAGCACCAAAACAACAATACTGCTTCTTCACGCGCGTTTCGCATTTTTTTTTCAGTAATTTTTCATTAATTTTTTCTGACCAGAATTTTATCATTCTTCATTCAATTTTGATTTTTTAATATTTACTAAGCTTGTATCAAGGCACCTGGTAATCTTACTATTGATTATTTATTCATCTTTACGAATTTGAACATAACGTCAGTTTGGCGTTGGACAATATAATATTTTTTGCATGCAATTGAATTTCATCAATCTTTCGAGATGTTTCTCCTTCGTCACTACACTCGTGAATTATATGCATAAAACCAGGCACATTTTTTATACTGTAGGGTTTGAAAACATCTCTCACTTGACCTTTGAAAATATACATCAACATCGCATGGATGGTGTATCATTGAGAAAAACAAATGACAGTATATGAAATACAAAAAATGATTGCAAAGGCTGTTCCATTAGCAGCACAACTCCATCAAATATTTTTGCAGGGTCCAAAAACTATGGGATTTGTCTATTCAATCATGACATATTTCAGGACAACGATTTTATACCACTGTCCGTCACAGATGGACCACTACTGACGCTTTCCCATAGGAATACCGCAGAGACTACCAGGTTACATTTACTATAGTTGTGATTTCCAATATTCACTGAATTTTGAACTGACTGAATATAATTTCGTTGAGTTTGCTGTTTTTAGTTTACAAGAATTGCGGCCTGATACTAATATTTTTGTTATTTAAGTTACCAGATGGAAGTTATCCATTTGGAGGAAATATATATTTTTCCCTACGGATGAAACATTTTTTTCTCTTCTTGGATTCAATTAGTCACCTACATCATTTCATTTTCAATGATTATATTCACTAGAATGGTTTTTTTATTATTAACTATGTGACTACCTGCCTCAGATACTATTACAACCATTCCTGGCACTGGGTCAAAAGTCTTTTACAAAGGAATTGTGATATTTCCTCTATGTACGAAATTGGAGAAAAAAAATCCTTTCTGGAGAGTATAAATCACTATCTATTGATATAAAACTATCTTTGATAATTTATAGAAAAGGACACTAAAAATGCAAAAGACAAAAAATGTGACTTCCAACCCCTACTCGTACAATCGTGTGGAATTGATAACCTCATGTTTCAGGTCGATAAAAAACAGAAGAATGCAAATGTTATCAAATAAGGGAAAACTGTGATTTTCTCATCAATATGTTTATGAAAGAATGAAAAATACATAAATTCACCGAGTATGTAATCAAGACCCAGCTACATTTGTGAATTTCCAATACTTGGCGTAGAAAAATATCGAAGATTGGGAGTTCATTGGAAGTTTTCAATCATAAATTATTTCCAGGTGATCATACAGATTCAATTCGAAGAAATATTAGACATACCACTAACCGAGATATAGGTCGGTTACACTTATAGGAATCTTCATGAGAGCCCGTTTATTTAAGCTGATCTCATTATTGCTATCTCGACCAACAATGTCGGTTGAATTGGACAAAAGTTTTCTATGTTGAATTTCAAAATGATCTCTTTTTGGATCGAGAATATTAGTGGTTAGTTTCAAAATATTTGCCAAAAACTAGAATTGACAAATTTCCTTTTTTGACTATATCGCTCCCATTTCGAATTATATAAAAAATGAGTTTTCGATATTTTTTCGTCTTTGTTATTTGATATGAACCAATTTGCAATGCAACGTCTCAGTCATCAGATTTCATCATCAATTTTTTTGAAATAGGGGAACAGAAGGTATAACGGACCAGTTAAGGAAAAATCAATGTAACATAAAAAGTAAAATCCCTATTCTTCTTACTTTGTTATTATATAATTGAGCATTCATTAATCAAACTTATTATTGAGAATCACTTAAATAAAATAACAGATATAGAAGATATTGGATGATTTCCAAAACCCTCGGTTTGGTCCATTCTGCCTACACGTGAAGGTAAAATGAACCAGTCATGAAGGCAAAATGGACCTATGGCAACATAAGAACGAAAAAAAAATATCTACTATTTATTCAACTGAACACCTTTCGCAAACAAATCTAACATCATCATTATCTTCGACACCGGCACAACTACAGTGTGCCCATAAACAACATGCGGGGCACTGTACCCAGCCTTCTGTTGATTCAGAAAATAAATGAGAGCAATAGAAACATCGTACGTCGTCTTCATCTTCGCTAGTCTTTGCTTTTCTTTTCAGAGTTCTTCTTTGTAGATTTCCCCTTTCCTTTTCCTTTTTGATGTTTATTTGTTTCCCTATCCCCTTCTTTCTAATAAAAAGATTCTGTTTTACTTTCTTTGCTTTCCTGTGCTTTTTTAGTAGCTTCTAATTGTTCGCGATAGGGTGATGATGTTATTTCGACTGTCTTTCCTCGCTTAAATTAGGTCTAGTCCGGGTCCAACATTACGAGGCATACTTTTTGGTAACGTTGTCATGCCCGTTTCATCGACATTGAAGATTCGATTGGGTGTCAATTTATACTTTGTTGTTATATCTGTTAATAAATCGAAAAACCGTTCAACCTGAACTTGGTTGAATCCAGATGCTCTAGCTGCTGATATCGGTTCTGGTTTTCGTAGACTTAGTCAGGGTTACGCTTCAAGAAATTTTCGAGCTTTATTCTTCCAGCCATTTTTGTCTCGTGA
>WOGR01010119.1:0-11050 GCA_015342045.1 Leptinotarsa lineolata
ATATGGTATGGGTATAACAAAAAATCAACCAAAATACGCCAAACAATTTGATGACAAATATCCAGAGTTCTAGCGATCTTCCTCGTACTCGTCTCAGGATGTTCCTCAATTTCTTGCAGCACCGCTTCCTCAATTTCAGGAGTTCTTACTACACGAGGTCTACCTTCCGGAGTCCCTTTCTTGAAACTACCAGTTTCCCCAAGTCGACGATGAATATTTGAAAAGGTTCGGCTATCTGGTAAGGCACTTGTATACGTATAAATAGAAAAAATATTGAATTGAACATCAAACGGAAGAATTTCGCATCAAGCATGGCGAGCATTCCAAAATTGCATAGGAAAACACCTAACATATTCAGTAAACTCAGAAACCGAATAAAAGCAATATTGCAGAAGAAAATTTTTATTTTTTTTAATAAAAGTGATTTAAGAGTATTTATTTCTGTTCGTAACATATTATAGAGTATGTAGTCCAAAGAATTCTTCTGGGAAACAGAAAGCCGGTATTTTGTTCGATATATGTTCGATATATTTTGACGGAAGCAGTAGTATTTCAAATTGAACGATGAGAGGGCGACAGTGTTCTCTGAAACCACAGTTTGCCAAAATTCTCAGAGCTTTTTTTTGTTGTCAAAAAGTTTCTACAGATTTAGAGGTGTCGCCCCATATGGCAACGCCTATTATTATATGTGCATGAAATATTGCAAAATACGTACTTTTTAGAGTTTCAGTAGTAACATGCGATTTGAGCTAACATAGTATGAACAAAGTGCTCGAAAGTTTTTGTTTCAGTTGCTCTATATGATGGTTCCAGTTTAGTCTGTCATCGATTGTCAAACCTAGCAGTCAAACGAATTTGTTTTCGATTACAGAGGAGGTTTTTGAAAAAGTTATATTCAGGGTTTTATCTGTTGATTTAGTACCAGTGCTTTGCTTTTTCTTCAATATCTAGCGACAAAGTTTCTAATTGTACAAACTCATTGTGGGAACAAATCAACGTTGTATTGTCAGCAAAAAAAGTAGACTTACTGGGCAATACGAATTGGTGTAGATCGTTCATATATATTATGAAAAGTAGAGGGCCCAGTACTGACCCTTGTGGTACGCCATGAAAAATATTTTTTGTCTCTGATGTAACATTTTATACTTCTACAGCTTGGGAACGATTTTTCGAATATGAATCTACCAGATTTAGGGATACCCCCCTCACTCCATAATAGTTCAACTTTTCAAGAAGAACGTCATGAGAGACACAATCGAAAGCTCTGGACAGGTTGCATAACGATACAGATGTGTGAAGGCCCCCCTTCATTGCCTCGATAATGTCACCCACAACATTCATCACTGCTCTAGATGTTGAGCAGTCTTTCCGAAAACAATATTGTGATTTATGGAAAAATTCATTCGATTCAAAGTAGTTAACCAATCTTGTCTTTATCAAATTTTCCATAATCTTGGAAAAAATGCAAATTATAGATATCGGTCTAGAGTTGTCCACCAATGTTATGTCACCTGTTTTATGAAGAGGTATAACTTTGGTGTATTTGAATACATCAGGAAAAACACATACCATCTTCACCTCAAAGCCTGTTTTGCAATTCAAATCCGAAGTTCACCAGATCTGCTACTGCACGATGGTGATAATAAATTATATGACTTTGATGAAGAATGTATTGTCTTCATGATCTTGAGGCGGATTTTCATCAACCGGACAAAACAGCAACTCTGTCGATTCCGACAAAACAAAAACTTGAGTTTTCAAAATAAGGAACATTTTGAAGACTGTGTAGCGGGCGACATAACGAAATGTTTCGTCATTTATCAAATCAGACATAATTTTATCTGTTCCATTTAATCAATTCGTCTTCCCAACAATAATACCATCTAGTATCTTGGTTTCGTTCGCTCTCGCTCTCTCTCAAGAGATTCGATTATGGCATTTCGTCATTAACTTCAAAGAACAAGATCGTGAAGTGTTTCCTTCAGAAATATGCCGAGTTGACGATATCAAAGATTGAAGCGAATTATTCACAGTCACAAAAAAGTCGCACCAATGGGTTGAAAAGTCCCGGGCCTAAGAAGGAAAACGTGTTTTTTCCTCCATCAATATTATCTCCTTCAAGAGCCACACAATCATTCTAGCACCACTCTAACATTTCAATGCCATTTTTGCAAAACTATTTATCTTTGCCTCGAAAAAGGCCTCAGTTTCAGCCATAAACTCTTTAATAGAGCTAAATTTTTTACCTTTTTTACCGGTGATCATTTTTCAGGTCTGTAGTCGCCGGGAGCCAAATCTGGCGAATATGGTGGATGTGGGAGCAATTCCAAGTTCATGGCATGTGAAAAGCATTCAGACCACATGCCAAGCTATCTAATTTTCTTTTCAATGCCAAAGATAAAGTGGACAGGGTGGATGAATCTGGAGTTCATAAGCTTAAGTTTTCCAAGGGTAATAGTGTTTATGTGGGACAATGTGATCGAAATTTCTCAAAACGGTATGCCTAGTTCTTCAGACTAGGTAAGAATGATTCGACGTTTTTACACCATTCCTTGGAATGTAACCACAAGTTCCCGAATCTAAACGATACGGAAATTTTGTACTATGCAAGCAAAGGTTGGAAACTCAGTTATTTGAAATCCTTGGAAATTCATAAGCATAAGAAATGCGGGTGCAATCTGTTAAATGATCAAATCGATCTAGATTACTCACCGTCTCGGTGAGTAATCTCGGTTATCACCTACAGTGATATAAGGGGTAATGTAATGAATCATTTGTAGCTTAATGTATGAGCTTGAAAATGTCCTTATAAGACGAAACTGCAGTAACTTTAGTTACAAATTAAAGTGGTAGAAGACATCTCTTACCACGTACTGACGGCTACATCCATCAATTTATTTGTCGTGATTGTTGGCCACAAGTTTTTGATTCCATGGGTGAATGTGGTTTTGACTGGTGAATATAACTCATTAGTCAGATTTTCTTCTGAATATATGGGTTATGTCTAACCAATATCGCACATTCTGGCGGTAGACATTTCTGTTTCAGAACAAAGTTTGTTCCCCAATAACTCGTCAACCGATATCAAAATATCGCGCGATAAAAGTTCGAGCGGCCTGACAAACCGCGAAAATGCGATATTCGTGAAGAAAGACTTCAGTTTTCATTTCGAAGGTTAGTAGCTACTTTTTGTTTTCTATTGTCTTCAAGTAGATAGGTACCTAGCTATTTCAAAATTTGTTGTTGATATTTCTGTTGTGAACGTACTTTTGTTAGATTGAATTTTATCAAAGGTCATCAATCTTATTAACAAACTGATGCGACAATATGACAGAAATTGAAATTTAGCCATGAAAGCTCTGCTGTCCTTGTGAAACCGTCGTTGTATAGAAAGAATGAAAATGAGGAGTTATAACGACAGAATAATCAACTCTCATACCTGTCCCAAACTAATAACGAAAATAAAAGGTGAAAGTGAAACTAATAATACTAGATCGGCTGAAATTTTCAGCCCAACTGTTGATGGACAAGGCATTCCATAATTGTGTGAGATTCAACTGTATCACTTTAGTATCACAATAGACACTTTTTTTTATTCAATTGTCCGAGAAAATATTGAATCAATTCGATAAAACTCGTTCCATACTTTTCCGACAATGTACCACTGACCATCAAAACAATTCCGTATGTGGAAACCTTGAGTGATATTCCGCTTCAAGTACGAGACACATTAGTAAACAATTGAGTCATTGTATTGATCAATCAGTTCGTGAACTCCAAATCTGATATTGTTGAAATTTTATGATCAGAAAATCCTTGAGTTGGTTTGCATTGATCGAACGTGATTGAACTCCAATATTATATCCTTTCTAGAATTTTCAATTCAGCGACCCTGTACTTGGTGAAAATCAATAACACTGTTCATGATAATAATCACAAATTTTCAAAATATAGACTTTATTCCACTCATTATAGTCAAAATTTTATGCTCCCAAAAAACAATATTTACAACATAACAAAGTACGAACAGAGCACCAAAATAAAATATAAATCATAACAGAAACTTGAAAACAAATGATGAATTTACAAATATGATTTTCAACATACACGTAAATACACTGATCAGAGAATATATCTATACAAACAATGAATATTTTTTCAAATTAATTCGGGACTTTCGTCTCCCAACATTTTATAAAGCATTCTTCAGGTCATTGTAAAACTTGATACCTTCATGATGAATCGAATTTTGACCAATATTTGTTTAATTCTCATTAATTTTAGATTGCCGAAATATCTTGTTGAATGGTTGTGTTGGTCACCATTGATTTTGAAAGTCAGATTTGAATATCTGAGCTTATTTTTGACCAAAGTTATGAAGGTATATAATTTGAATTCTTAAAAGAATGACGAATTCAATAGTGTTTTCAATTTATACAAGTTGACTATAGACTCCTTGTAGTCAAAGCTAAAGTTAGAGCTAAAGAGTCAGGTAACTGAGAGCTTAATAAAACAACTCTAACGAGATACAACAAGGAAATTAGAAAAACAACACGGGAGTTTTGGATGAAGTTCTGTGAGAGTATCTCTGATGTACCTCGCAGCACAAGAATTCACAAAATTCTCTCTAGAGAGCCGACTGCTGTAATTGGGTCGCTGAAACGACCCACATTTACGACCTCTAGAAAAGGAACGTTAGAGCTTTCGATAGGAAACCACTTTCCTGGAAGTCCAAACGCCTAAAAAAGATCAATTGGGAGGTTGTCAATTGAATGGGCTCTCAAGTCATTTCAGCCCTTCAAATCTCCTGGAGAGGATGATATATTTTTAGTTCTTCTGCAAAACGGACTGAAAATAATCTTACCCATTCTCATGAAATTGTATAGAGCTAGTCTGGCGTGGAACTGCATACCACCCAGTTGGTTGGTAGCAAGGGTGGTATATATACCTAAAGTGGGTCGGAAAGACCTATACCCCAAATCGTTTCGACCAATTAGCCTTACATCCTTCCTGTTGAAAGGACTTGAGAGGATACCAGACGAATACATCAGGAAGGTTGCTTTACATGTAGCCCCCTTGAATAACCACCAGTATGAATATCAAACAACCTTGTAGAGAAAATTTTCCAATCTCTTGACAACAAATAGATTGCGGTTGCTGTATTCCCCGATATTGAAGGAGCATTGACCTATAGGATCAGCCCTGACTGGAAAAAGCATTGAGTCGACAATAACTGGATGGATCTATGCCAAACTGGTAAACAGAACTGCAACTACGACTCTTCACGACGAGCCTTTTAGTTTCAGGGTCATCAGGGGCTGCCCTCGAGGTGGGGTACTATCTCCCCTTCTGTGGTCGCTCTTGTTGGATAGTCTGCTTGATTCCCTCGCTGGAAGAGAAGTAGATCTGCAAGCTTATGCAGATGACCTTGTCATCTTGACAAGGTCCACGTCGGGAAGGGTAGCTTGTAATATCCTCCAAGGTGCGATGGACGTTGTTAACAGTTGCCTGAGGGAGCAGATGTCTGTCAACCCCAGCAAAACTTTGATAATCCCCGTCACCAGGAGCGGAAAATCGGACAATTTAACGCCACTTTCCCTCAACAATGAGGTCATTCCATTTGGAACGGAGGTGAAATATCTTGGCATTGTCCTTGATAAAAGACTAATCTGCAACACTCACTTGGAAAAAGTTTTACACAAATCCAAACTGTCCCTATGGACATGTCGAATGATTTGTTGTAAATCTTGGGGTTTGGATCCCAAACAAATCCATTGGATATGTGTGATGATTGTCAGAGCAATGATCACTCTTGGAGCAAATGCCTGATGGCCAAAAACTTCACAAAGAACGGCTCAAGCGGAGCCCTTTGACTCAGAGACAGGCTTGTCTGACTCTCTGAGATGCCATTATTTTCACACTGTCAGCGGCCATGGGGATCCTTCTATAACTATCTCCCCTCCACATTTTTCTGGAGAGAGAGGCTAGATGGACTGCATATAGACTTGTGCATATCGCCAATTGCACAAATCGATCTAATGCAGAGTATACTAGACTGCTGGCTAACACTAGAAGTCCTGGCATTCCGGAAATGACTTCTGACTTTATGCTTCCAACTGTCAACTACGAACTGCCTTATACAGTAGTTTTTCCGAATAAAGCGGACTGATTAGTTAGGAAAGCTGCAGACGACTTCTCCCGAAATTGAGGGCCCAGACATTCTGTCGAATGAGACCCTCATATCTTCCGTTAACGGGTGAACAGCTTTTTCATTCATCTCACCCCAGCCAGGCAGGGGTTACTCCTTGAATGGCGGCACGGATGTCTGTGAAGACTTTCATGCCGTCAACCATAATACTCCATTCAGTTATGACCCGGGAGCTAGCCTCCATCCTGAGTCAAATCAAAACGCGAACCACGTAGAGAGGACGGGATCCTCCGGGAGAAGGAAATATTAAGAGCAGATAGCTGTTGGTTCACCTTCAGGCTCTGGTGCAGGTGTTTTCAGTTGCAGACCCACAGAGATACCAACCTGCCTATGGACCTATGCGACTGTATTCTAAGAGAAAATCTTTGCTATTGAATTGTGTGCGGAGAGATTGGTAGAATCTAACCTTAAATACAAGTCAATAAAAATTTCCTCGGACAGTCAAGCGGCGTTGGAAGCTCTTGTTGACTCCTACCGAGCGTCGTCTAAATTGCAAACTGCCCAAAACGACTCTCTCAATAGGAATACTCAACAAACTGTCTCTGGTCTGAATTCCTGGCCACAATGGCCTGGAAGGCAACTAGGCTGCTGACTTCCTTGCAAAGGAGGGTGCTGCAAGTAGCTTTATCGGACCAGAACCTGTCATTGGCTTCGTTTTAGGCTTTGCCAAACAAACTTCGAACACCTGGATGGCAGGAAGTTTCAGAGACTTCTGGCAAGATCTTCCAGAATTGGCTCACTCCAAGGCGTTCATTCACCCTCCGAAGCTTGAAACCAAACAGTTGTTGGACTTTAGTAGGAATGAATTACGATGTCTAACAGGCCTCCTTACAAGTCACTGTTGTCTGAATACTCATTTGCAGAGACTCGGACTGTCGGAAGACATCAGAACTTTTTTTCTCAAAACAACCCAACGAATCACCCTCTGAAGTTTTGCACCGTAGTTAGGAAACACCCTGTATGTTTTCCCTAAACATCAAATGTCTTTCCATATAAATTGCATAACTTTTTAGATTGTAAATTCTTCGAATACTATATACTTGATTGGGGAGTCGAATGGTTCCTTGTGGATAGTTTTCAGGCCATGCTTCTGAAGAGAGTGTGAAGGTTTTGAAATATTTTCATTGATTCCAGTCGATTAAAAAAATGAGAATCCTCAGTTTGGGCCATCCTGAATGTACGTTGATAGATGAAAAAACAATTAATATTTTTATTATTTAAGAATGTTACTATCAAAATTATGCGTCGTTTTTCAAGAGTAATAGAATTAATTTCTATGCTCAATTTTGTTTTTTCCCTAAACAATATAATAAAATAAACTTATTCTGTTCAAATCTGTTTTAATTAAACGAACAACAACTCTCAAAAATTGAGAAACTTGTTCGAGCTAAGGACTAACGAGATCTTACCTTTTAACGTGTGATTCCTAATGTTAACTTTTTTTCTGGAGGGGAGTTCACAAATAACTTCCTACAGTTTTCTCTATTATCGATAAATATTCACAAGTTGATAGACATCCCCACGAGAATTTTCCTCTCGAGCTTAAACTAAAGAAAAACTCAAAAATTCTAACCTGTACAGGCCGCCACATACAGGAACAGTCTTCGAGGAGCACCGGCACTCAACATGTTGGAAGAAATGCGTACCGACTCACGGGTCGCATTAAAAGTGGTCTCCGGCAGCAATGCAGCTTCTTTTTCGTCCCCCGCTACCTCTTCGTACTTGTAATCGTCTTTGTTCGCCATTTTTCTGCAATCATTAGGAGGGTTATTAAAAGCCGTTTTCGTGGAGTACCCGACAGATACGTATAAGTGTTTAGATAATTTTCAGTCACGATGAGATTAGTTGAATGAGTTTTTTGTTCAGATTTCAGTTTTTTTTTGCTTTCTGAATGTATTTCTCTTCTACGAAGAAAAAATTCACGTTTCACTCCAGAGAGCATTATTCTCGCTGTACAATCCACAATTTCTGAAGCAACATTCAAATAATAATAATAGTTTTCACTGGCTGAACTACAAATTATATAAATACCTACACAATAATATAACAATACAAAATATACCTATATAGGAACTTTCCTAACTACGGTACAAAACTTCAGAGGGTGATTTATCAGGTCGTTTTGAGAAAAAAAGGTCTCATGAACATATGTCCGGAGTTGCTTCGTTCCTGAAATACAGGGCGTTGACATTCAAAAAAAACTGTTTTGGTGGAATATCATAAATATCCGTATGCCAATTTGGTTGAAATTTGCGACAGTTATTTGAAGTAATGAGGCGATTTTTTAGCCTTGAGTAGATTGAAATTATTAGGTCAAGTGGAGTCTCAATGGGCACCACCGCCAACAATATTGGGGGAAAAAAGTACACCACTGACCTGTTGTTGTAGTTTTTCAATTTTCCATGATGTAGTCCTTCTCGACAACCAGAGCAGGACAAAATTTTTCATGTAGTTTTCGGCTCCTGGCGAGACGAATATCATCCGAAAAGAGGAGAAAAAACGGATAAAATATCGAGATTTTCTCTTCGAACTCCGCAGACTCTATTCAGAACACTCTGTCGGATGTTTGTTCTGATTATTATTGGAGTTCTCTACTCTCGAATCCCAAAATCATACCGGCTTGCCGCACTGAAGCAGAAATCTCAGCCGGACAGATGCAGAAGGCTGTCATTGTTGCTTAGATCACATGAGTATTTGACTCAATGATCACTTACTCCACGGTGTGGGGAGTGGTCGTTGGTTGATAATGCTGGCGCACCCTCCGATTTTAACGGGAATGAGGTCTGACCAGCGGAAACAACAGTTTTCCTTTCACAAAGTATACATGACTGATAAAAACATTTTTTGTACATGTCTGAGAAAAAGAAAGATTGTGAACGTTTCTATACTGATTAACTATAGAGTCGCACGAAACTCATTTTTATTTTCACCTAAGCTGCAACAAAAAATATCAATATTAAAGAGTTTGTTTGCATTACGACACATAAAGTTAATTGGTGACTTCAACATCAAGTTTGTTTGTGCCCTTTTGCATAAAAAAGCCTAGATGCTAGTCTTGGAACAAATATTTCAGTGGAAGAGTTTCATGAAGCAAGAGCCGACTCGATCTCTCTACGAAACCCTTCATCACTTGGAAGGATCGACTCAGCTTGAGAAATGATTCCAGTTATCCTGGAAATCTTGCGAAGAAAATTGGATTAGACAATTTAGGAAGCACTTGCTACATGAATAGCATTTAATAAGTGTTGTTTATGACTAAGAATTTCAAGAAAGAGGTTTCGACGATGAATGAGAACAAAAAACACCTGAAACACTTGTTCATGCAGCTGCAGTGTCGTAAGAATGTATCATCTTCTCCACCAACCGATTTTCTAGAGTCTTTAAAGTTCACTAGGTACTCTTTAGGACAACAAGAGGATTGTTCCGAATTCTTGGGGTTCTTGTTGAATACTCTTCGTGAGCAGGAAAATGATTCCGTACAGTCTATCTCGTCTTGTGTTTGTAGATCTTTTGCTGGAAAAATTCTCACTAGTTTACTTTGTAGTACATGTTCAAAAGTTAGTAAAAACGTATGTAACTTTCTGGAACTTCAACTAGCATTTCCTAATATGACTGATAAAACCAGTCCGTGCAAAACTCATTGTTGAATCATCTGAAAATAGAAGTTTGAACGGGTGATGATCAACTGTATTGCCAAGTATGCGTCAAACTAACTGACTATTATGAGACAACAAGTATAGTATAGAAAAGTATAGTCCTCTTGAGTCCTCCGATGATGTGGTGCTGCGGGTTTTACCGGGTTTTCCTGCAGCTTAAAAAGCAAATACGCTACTGGAGTCAATCAAGTCGCCCCGGAGCGCCAATTGATTATAGTTATCGTTTCATAATTTCATAATATATTGTCTATTCGCAGATAAATTGTTCACAAGAAGGTCAAACTTGGTTTTAGAAAACCTAGTCCTCTTGAGTCCTCAGATGATGGGGTAATGCGGGTTTTTCCGGGTTTTCCTGTAGCTTAAAAAGCAAATGTGCCACTGGAGTCAATCAAGTCGCCCTGGAGCGCCAATTGATTTTTGTTGTTGTTTCGTAATTTCATAATATATTGTCTATTCCCAGATAATATGTTCACAAAAAGGTCAAACTTGTGGTTTTATAAAACCGAGTCCTCTTGAGTCCTCAGATGATGTGGTGCTGCGGGTTTTTCCGGGTTTCCCTGCAGCTTTAAAAGCAAATACGCTGCTGGAGTCAATCAAGTCGCACAGGAGCGCCAATTGATTATAGTTATTGTTTCATAATTTCATAATATATTGTCTTTTCGCAGATAAATTATTCACAAGAAGGTCAAACTTGGTTTTAGAAAACCTAGTCCTCTTGAGTCCTCTGATAATGTGGTGCTGCGGGTTTTTCCGGGTTTTCCTACAGCTGAAAAAGCAAATGTGCCACTGGGGTCAATCAAGTCGCCCTGGAGCGCCAATTGATTTTTATTGTTATTTCATAATTTCATAATACATTATCTATTCCCAAATGATATGTTCACAAGAAGGTCAAACTTGGTTTTAGAAAACCTAGCCCTCTTGAGTCAGGACAGAAATATCAACCTGCTTAGGGACCTATGCGACTGTATTCCATGTGGAAATCTTTGCTATTGAAATGTGTACGTGGAGATTGGTAAAATCCAACCTCACACACAAGACAATAAAAATTTTCTCGGACAGTCAAGCGGCGTTGGAAGCTCTTGGCTCCTATCGAGCTACGTCTAAATTGGTAGCAAATTGCCAAAAACGACTCTCCTCAATAGAAAGACTAAACAAATTGTCTCTGGTCTGGATTCCTGGCTACACT
>WOGR01010120.1:0-11050 GCA_015342045.1 Leptinotarsa lineolata
ATGTGAATTAGAAACAAATCCCTTTAAAAATTAAAACCCAACATTTGAAACATCAATTTGAATACTTTTCGAAGTGAATTTGAAAAACTCATGAATTGAACTCAACTTTATTTTGTTCAAACTGACATTTGCTGTAATGACCCAAATCGAGGAACATTCCCCATTGCCTTTTTTTGAATCATTTACTTTTTTGTGTGTGTTTATATTCCATTTCCCTTAAGACCATCTAAATGTCAATTCTGTGACACAGTTTTGGTCATTACGAATCGTTTCTAAAATAGCATTTACTGCATTTTAGGTGAAAGGCCTTTCGCTTGCGGGCAATGTGAAAAGGCATTCATAAAGAAGGTGGATTTACAAAGACATGAAGCAGTACATGGAGGGGTCAAACCCCACGTTTGCAATGTTTGTGACAAAGAGTTCTTGAGGCCATTACATCTGAACTACCACATGATGATACACACTGAAGAAAGACCCCACAAGTGTGCCTACTGTGGCAAGGGATTCATCAGAAAGTATTACTTGAAGGATCATATGAAGAAACACCATGATGTAACAGATTTCAACAGTTTCAAGAGTGAATTTGATGTTTCATAAGAAAAATAGTATTTGTATCTTTTGTATTCATTTAGTAGTTGTTTCTAAATCATATGTATATGTATATCTTCACATTACTATTAAATACACACTTTAGACATCGCTGAATTTACAAACTTGCTTCATAAGCTAGTTCTATCATCTCTAGTTATCTCCTGATGATGCTAACTTGGTTAGCGAAACGTTTGTTGAGAGACAGTAGTTTGTTCTGGTGTGGTAAACGTGTTTACATCGTATTCAATACAGGTGGTTTTAGAATAGCTTAACATTTTCTAATGTTCTGTGTTACCTTACACAGTCAGTAATAATTCGAAGCTAATATTCTAAATATAAATTTTAATCACAGCACTTCAAAGATGGGGAAATTTCCTGGTTCAAAGCACCACCCACTATTACTTCTTGAATCTCAAACAGCATACGTGATTATGCAAGATAGCTCTAAAAATGAGCAATTTTTTAAAATCGATTTCTATGATTTTGGCTATTGCTTCCATTTAGGCGCGTACATTTGAAATTTGTGATGTGCAATTCGAGTTATGTTGCGAAATGTTTTCAAATAAATACTGGGAAAACAAACGGTAACAATTGGCAACGGTGGAAACTGGTGATTATAACCTCAACTTACAAGTGTCTATATAGTTTGATTTCTTGACATCGACAATCATCGCCAATATAAATGAGAGAATGAGAAAAATCCAATTCAAGTTGACCCATCTGTAGTTAGGTTTTCATCTAGACAATAAAACTGATGTACCAGCCTCGAAAAATCCATTCTCTTACTTTTGGAAATGGAATGAGAATGAACCACACTCAGTTGACTTGTGGGAATTTTTAGAATAGTGGTGTTAGTTTCTGATTAGTTTACAATTCAAATTTCTTTCCTAGGTCTCTGTTTAGTGTACCGCAAGGTTCTAAGGTACGTGAGAGTTCATCTGTCATGCATTCATTAATGCAAGATGACCAGATTGTTGAAATGACACTACAAGTGTGATCTCGGTATATAACAGACTGAGTAAACCAGAGGAGAATTATTGCAATGATAGTGAAGTGTTGCTTTTAGATCCACCACAAATCTTGTGATACCTATCGTGTGATATTACGAATAGTAATAATACTAAGTATAATTCTGTCTATTCAAGATGTGAATGATAATTTCAATCATTAGAAGTTGAAAAAATTTACCGAATACTTTGATAGCCTTTTTCTGATCTGTGTTTAATAATGACTGCTGCAAATGATCGAAAAACCCTATTTCAGGTACTGAAATTTAGCTATATACACTCGGCAATCGCAAATTTGTGCTTGAAAATAAATTATCACCTTATCTGTAGTTTCCATTTCTTGACGCTGAAATTTTTCTGGCTTTTTACTCAAAGTCTAATAATTCGATAGCGTTTCATTTCTCCTGCAGTGGAGAGAGAAGAATCGTCCTTTGGAAGGTTATTACCATGCAATTTATACGTGAGATGCTTTCACTTCTTTGTTGATAACTTTGAAACACTTGAATATTTCATTTGCTATATGTAAAATGTCATAGAATATTTACAAAAGAATCATTCGCAGACAAAACGTGGTACTTTGGAGTGCCTAAAATGCGGCTATGAATATTACAATGATTTAAACTAATATTTGTTTCCTGATGTAAAAATCAATGTTTTCCTAGACCTTGACGTTAAAATTAGAAAATCTACACCGAAACCACTAATCTCACAGATTAGGAATTGAATAACCCAAAAACATCAAACTCCCAACTAAACAATAAACATGCGGGAAGCATCAGCTTTTTACCGTTTGATAACACCATTTGTTGAACACACTGGCGCCATCGATAGAATTTTTCCCATCTACAGAACTGAACGTTCTGTCAGTGAATCTATGGTTCTGTGATAATTTATATTTGTGTGGAGAGTTGTACTTCGGCAAAACAGGAAATTTCAAGGGCAGTGATTGGTGGCTTCAAATTTCGATGTCAGACGTCAAAACATTCAAATTTTAAACTTTTTTATAGGTGCACAAAAACAGAAATGGAAAAAAACCCGAATTTTGAACAGAAAAAGTACTTCTACATGAGTAAATACATGAAACAAAATAAACTGAATAAGTGACCCACTATTGTGAGATGCCTAGATCAAGAAGGTCCAGGAGGAACTCGACACCAGATAGATATCAAGCGGTATTCAACGATGCACGGTGTAGACATGTGAGTGAAACTTCAAAAGCTGGTCTTTCATAAAAAAGTTCGTAATTACATATGTCGAAGGAAAAAATCTGCTCTGAAAAATAAAATTCTGTCTCTATTACCCTAGCCCTAGAGTAATGTTATTTCAAGTAATTCTAGGCCATAGATTTGTGAAGACAATTTTTTGATATGTCTTTGGAATTGCTCAGTCAAATAGATGTCTTTGACAAAGTGAGGCTGGCAGGCACAGCATACTCAAGAATTAATAATCTTCTTTGAAATATTTATTTGAAAAGAGCCATATATTATAGATTGATCTGCATTTAACAAAGAAAAATATATAAACACACATGGAAGTTCATTATTTATTTGTCATTTCGTAAATTAGACAGGTTCAAAGATGATTGTTTACAGGGAATCTTCGATTTCAAATCCATTGAAACTTGGTTATATGTATTGAAAAGTCAATATTCCTCTTTGAAGTGAAGGTACAGCTTATGAATCTGTTTTCTTATGAACGTGAAGATAACTATAGTATTAAATGCAATCTGAACAACAAAGAGATCAACTGGACAAGTTTCTCTTGCAGAAAATCTGTAGAGTTTAGTGGCATTTCTTGTCATGAAAAACATATGTGTATATTCTGAATGGACTATATACTATTTAGCAATTCAGCTGAAGTATCTATCCGATGGAAAAACCTTTTTCAAATATCCATTATTGAAATCAGATGCAGTCATTACTTTCTTACCAAAAACACTTATTTTACCAACACTAATACAAGTTCTATTAGAACAAATTATCCTCAACGTTTTAGTTTTTTTATCATATTTAACATAACCAACTCCAATGGGTTCTTCTTTGGCTGGGTTCATGGATTCATTACACTCTTCTATATCATGTAGTTTGACTGGTGTACCTTTCCAGGTGGTAGTTGGTGAGAGAAAGCCATGTAAAGCTCTATATAAATTGTAAACATCCCTAGAATGCATATTTATCCAGTCAATTGTGGCGAAATCAGGTGTGATTTTCGGTGCTGTAAAAAATCAAATCGTCACAACTCAAGTCTTATGAAATAAAAGCTATTCAAAATATCGCCAACCTAGTAGTAAAACACCCAACTGCCATTTGGAAGATTTTGTAGGTCATGAAACTTGAGAAACTATGATTTTTATTGTTCTACTAGGACCTACTAGGAGTAGTACACCACAGTCTACACCTTGACTTATTTATTTGAAAAGATAGACCCATACTTGGGGAAAATGATCAGCAAAAAAAAAAAATAAATTCTGTGTGTCTGTCATTACATGGGGAATGTTCCTCAATTTGGGTTATTACAGCAAATGCAAGTTTGAACAGAATAAAGTTGAGTTCAATTCATGAGTTTTTCTAATTAACTTCGAAATGTTGGGTTTTAATTTTTAAAGGGATTTGTTTCTAATTCACATATTGGCAACAGCGCCTAGAATGCATATGATATAACAAGTTGAAATAATTTATACATACCTAGATACTCTACTTCAAAAAAGGAAAATTATCTTCATAAATCAACAATTAAGGCAAAATATAACCTATAGTTCAATACCACCTCCACAAGCCACATAAAGAACAGTTGTTTTGTAATTTATTTATATAGAGGAAGACAGGTTAGGTGCACAAAATGTCATATGTCACAGAATGTCTCAGAACTCGGAACATAAGTAAACAGAACGGCACGCTTCTGAAATATGTCATGTTTGTTTGTCTCATACAGGTAACATATTCATTGTCCTTCATTAGCTATAAACGATGTTGCCAAATGGTGAAATAGAGACGAATCCCTTTAAATGATGAATGCATTATTTCATTCCTCTTTTTTAAGTATTTAAATAATTTTTTAAAGAAAAAGGTTGAAATGATAAGTTTAAAATGCGTTGTTTTAGAGGAGGAACATTCCCCATTGTGTAGATCTTAATGAGTACTATAAAATAGGTTATTCACCATTATTTCATCAATTATTTGAGAAATTGTTTTCAAAATTATAGAAAATCGAGAAATGGACTTGAATGTTTTTTCAGCTTAGAACAAGTGAGTATTCATATTATGGGTATCCAATTATAGTTTGAGAAAATAAGATAACCAATGATAAACTGAAAGGGGCATATTTTTGGGAGAGAAAAGTGTTTTTTTGTATAATTTGGCTCTCGAATTCATTCTAGATAATAAAACGAATTCTTCAACTTTTGGAATTATTGAGGTTTTATAATTAGACCGATGATATTTCATTCAAATATATATATATTTTTTCAAAAATTGTCTCACCTAAAGTGACTTTCTCATTTGATTGAGGCTTGGCGTTTTCCAGTGATTCTGGAAGGTTTCTCAAAGTTTTTACTAAACATTCAGCACCTAACTGACCTAGCCTTTGTCGTAATTCTGGCATAAACATATTTCTTGATATTGGCACTCTTTCCTGCGCAACAATTTCCCCGACATCAAACTTATTGGGTTTTATCCGCATAATTGTAATTCCAGTCTCCGAATCTCCTTTTGCTAAAGTGTAGATTATCGGGGCGGCGCCTCTCCATCTGGGCAGCAAACTTGCATGGACGTTCAATATGCCACTGAATAATAATGGATGAATATGTTATCAGTTTTAGTAAACCAATGAAATTGAGGGATACCTACTCACAAAGGGAACTTATCAATAATTGATTCTGGAATTAACTTTCCGAAGGATACCACGACCCCCAAGTGGAAAGATCCTTTTTCTATAGAAACTGGCCAATTGTGAACCGACATATTCTCTTTTTTTGCGTAATTCCACACGGTATTGTGACTTCCTTGAGAGAGACTAGCAACCTCCAATTTGTTTACTAATACACCTTGCACACTGGAAATAAAACACTTTGAAATTAAGGTGACCACTAGTTTTTTATTGTCAACATACAATGATAACTGCCTCACCTTTCAGAGCTTAGAGCTTTCAAACTATATAGGGAAAATTCGTCTGTCCCAAAAAATAACACATTCCACGGAGGTTTTGGATGAAATGTTGAGCTAACCCGAGCAATCTTGATATTACGTTTGATATTATTGAGTGAATTGGATAGAAACTTCATTTAAATAAAGTTTTCAAATTTCGTACATTAACCTCACTTTCTCTTTCTGAACCTTGTAAGTTTCCGTAAATACGACAAGTGACAATTCGGGATTGTTCGTTGAATATTTACCCACATACTAAAAAGTATTAGGTGTCTTGGGTGGAAAATATGACTATTATACCGGTAACGTTCCGTTTCGAATTTATTATTTTGAAAATAAATAATCCCTTCTGATAATTTCGATTTCAGTACTTCAGAAAGCCCGTTCCAGAAAATTGAAGTTGAATATTCAACTTTGTTTTGTTCAAACGACAATTTTACAATATTGATGGAATTGCTCGTACCAAAGTCCAATTTTATAGATATAATTATTGTATGCATAAAAGAGCGATTCATCAGTATCTCAAAAAAAATCAAACAGTTCAAGCCAGTCTGGACGAATAGTTTTAATAGAAGCATTGAAAAATTCTCGAAAAGTAGTTTGAAATTCAAATACGTTACATTGATCTGTAAGTAGCTTCGTGAAGCAGTTGTTTGAATTGTAGTCTTGATTAGCAGTGCCCGTGAGTTCAAATTGCATTTATGGCAATTAGTTCCCATGTCCTGAAGAATCTTTTCATGGAATGCTAGAATTTGATTTCAGTGGTTGTATAATGTAGAAGAAACATATGGAAAAGGTAAAATTCCAAGTTACCGAAATTTTCTTCCGAACGAGTGTTTCGAATTTGTGCGAGCAATACCTCTTCATATAATGTTCCTTATTTCAGTCTGATACAACACATCGTGCATAATAATGAGTCGACTAAACAGACCCCTGCGTAATACCTTTCAGCTTATACAAAGCAAAGCTAACCGATGCTTCTTCAATAAACCTATTATTCATTGTATATTTTCCAGTTCAAGGAGTTGCGGATATGGACACCTGGAAATCTGATAAAGGGAACTTGTTTAATCAACCTATTACTTATTCTCATCAGATGATTTACTGATGTCCTTCACACGGGTGTTGAAATTATCTAAACAGCTTTTCATATTATCAATTAAAAGTTACAGGGGCTGAAGTCAGATTCTTGAAGAACTCCACAGTTAATTTTAACACAAGTAGACTGAAATAACATGAAAGTTTCTTACAGTATTCAAACTCATTTTGATTTCTGTCAAAGAAATGATACATGGGGTGTTTCTTTTCCGGTTCGGGCTTTATTCATTAGATGGAGCTGTTACTAGTCAACAATCTTTCTCTTGGATGAAGGTTTCAGACATGCAGTGGAGCCGCGTTGAAATTTATCGAGTCCCAAGCACACTGCTGTTTGGGTTGGGGGAGTAGTTGTTTTCTTATATGAACTGAGTTGATTACTTTCCATTTATTTCGTATTTAGTCATAAATCAATGGTAACGAAATTATTTATCAATGAACTAATGGGATGATAATCCATAAGCTAATTTGAAAAACATATATCTCAATATAAGATAGAGTAAATGAAGTTGAAGCAGTTGCATATTCGTCTCTAACCTCTTACGTGATCTCTTTTTGCAAGTATTTTGATTCGAATCTAAAAGCGTTTTCTGGCGCTCATGTATTCAGAACGTATTGTCTGTGATTCAAATACATTCATTCTGGGGTTGAAACGACGATGTCACATCAACTATGATTTTAAACGTATTCATGATGATTCAAAACTAGCGTGAGTTGGTTTTGAAACGGAATTTGACATCACGGTACGTCAGTTGTCAGTTTCTGCTTTATTTTGATCGTTACAGTTTATAAAGTGCCGAAAACTTTTTATCAAATACGTTGTGAGGATGTACAAAATAAAGCTGGGAAATTATTGTATACACAAATCCGATTCTAATTGAGGTTAGAGAAAATTGAAAAGTCTGTTTTTATTATTGAATTTGACATCTGACACAGTTTGAAACATTCCATTCTCGCGAATCTTATTATTGATGACGTAACTACGAATCGTTTTTGAATACTTACTCGAATACGATTAAGTGCCAGAAAACACCTTTAGAGATTTTGGATTCATAATAGACAGTTGCCCGAAATTGACATAGATTGTTGCACTGTGAGGGTTATTTCTAATCCTCCTAACCTAACCCAGCCCGATATTTGACTAGTTAACCAATATACTAGTCAATCGTGACAGGTATTCAACCGGAGGGCTTTGTTTGTATGAAATCTAATCAATTTTTCTATCTAAGTACAAAAATAAAAAGTGCTGAATAGAGAATTGAAAATCCGTATTAACGAGGTATCACACGGTACACCTCCTCATTTGAAACGGGGTAGCTTTTACACCTAAGGAGTTGAAGAAGTAGTTGAATATTTGTGTTGAGAAAGTATATTTTCATGTATGCATATTGCTAGTTCCAGTACTTTTCAATGGCATTAATAATTACGTAGAAAATTAATGTATCTGTTACTTTGGAACATCACTGTATACGTCTGGTGTATGAAAGCTCCTCTTGATTTACATTGTGACAACTTCCTTAAAGTAAAAAGTTCAGCATATGATGTGTTAGATATACCTATATTTGAAGCAAAATGTACTTGGGAAGTCTTATTAGCTAATTCGATTTCCAGTAATTCTTTTTCTGTTATTTGATAACGAGGACATTTTCTGCTCCCATGTGCCGGAATAGAGTATCCGAAATATGGAACATCTTGTCTTTATCTGAGATCTGTTCTACTCAAATTGCACAGTTTTGACCAGTTATGTTTGATTTTCATATAACATTCATCTTTCTGTTCGATGCACTTGGTGAGTATGATTTATTTGAATAATTTCAGCAAAATCAGGCTTAAGAAAGATTGACTCAAGTAATTACGGTGCATGACATCAACATTTGAGCTGAGCCTAGTAGAGCTTGAGCCAACAGATAAAAGGAATAATCTGACGGCATAGACTCCGAGTATGAGCTTTAATGACGTTGATATTGACAAATGAGAGTAAACGCTGAATTTCTCAATATTTTTGATTCTCAATTTTCCCAAAAATTGAGTAATTACCCAACGATTGCCATCGCTGATTACAGTTTTGTTCGTAATATATCAGTGTTGCCAATAATGTAACACCTTAAACAGTACAATTTTTACATTACTATGGTTAACTGAAAAGTGTGCCTATGTATGTACTTGTAAATTTATATTTATACACAATCGATGAGCATGAGAATTACCCGAAAATCAAATATATACATAATCTCTTGATGATGGAACAGCACACATTATAATATACAGAATGTAATCAACAGTACTGCATATTCAAAAACAAAACTATGTTTTAAGTAATCAATAAAGGCGCAGTTCAACTTGCACTATTATACAACTCAACCCTTAAATAAATGAGTCGTTTCAGCAAAAAGATTATATTTCTTGTCTTACACACTATACATACAACAAATACATATAAGTGACAAAAACAGCAAGTACCAAAACATACACTGAGATCATGTAACAATATCACAAGGCGTGAAAACTTGATAAATAACTCCACCAGTTTGTACAACCAAACAAATATCAATGGCCCGAGGCTAAAACGAAATTCATGCTCCTGGAGATGTTTCTCGTGGACACTTAAAACAGTGGGAAGTGGTGAATTCCAAATGATGTGAAAATGAAAAAGTGAATTATTCTCCAAAAAGAATCGGGTGTATAATTTATATTTTCAAGGTTTCATCAAAATACTATACTTTTTTTGAACCTGTGTCATAAGAATTCCAATTCTTGAAAATGTATGTTCTATTGTCTGGGAACAGTAATTCATCGATATCTATATTATCTATTCAAAAGAACTCAAATGCACCAAGGTAAGTTTGCCATTCATCTTCAATAATATCTTGCTCAATTCTTTAAAAACAACTTCAAACCTCGTATGAGTTCACATGTCTCAAACAAATTGTTGATTCCCCAAAATCCGTCTAGAGAATTACAGCACTACATTCATTTCTGACAGAATTCACTATTACCAACATTACTGAAGAAAATCCCTGTTGAAACTTCCATTCGTTTCAAAAAATGATGAAATCAAATTTTGTAGAAAACAGACACGAACAAAATGCGTGTAATAGAAAAGAAAGTGCCTGAAATAATCGGTTTTTTTACATTTTCAATCATTTTATGGTAATATCAACGCTAGAAACATATTATTTCCTGACACAGAAAACAACTATATTTCTTGTTTGAGTAGAAATTCCTGGAAACTTCAATTATGGATGTATCATGATTTGGGCTGGTAAATAAAAATTGAGGAACCAAATTAAATTACTAGACAAAATGGGTATATAAAGGTGAATCTAGTCCTCAATCTGAGCATGAAAAGAAACTTCTTAAGGATAAACACATCCCCACAATTTGAATTTGCGAGAATCGATTGGAAAAAGTTTTTTGATAAATACAACACTTACATCACAATAACAGAGCAATTTTTCGAAAGTTCGAGGAAAAAAGTAATCATGGTTTCAAATTGTCCCAATAGTTGCAATCAATTCAATATTGTCTTGTCCGACAAAGTTTAACAAACAAAAAACGTAATAACGACTTAACCAAAAATTGCTTTCTTGAAACTTAAACTTTATCATTTTCCAAAGTGTACTTAGGAGGTGCCTCGGGTTGATAACTGATGTTCTCCACGAATAGAACAGGCCCCTGCTCTAGCAAATAGGGGTCTTTCTCTGGAGAATCATCATTTTCTAAGATTAGTTTATCGTCGGGAATATCAATTTCAGTGATTTCATCTTCGGTGCTGTTACGTTTCTCAGAGGAGAAACTGAGCCACAGAGCTATCAAAACGGCAGATAGAATAGCCGACAGCAATATCCACCTGGGGATACCTGAGTTGCGAGATGCGCAGTCTAACCAATCACCAGATTCCTTAACATGTATTTCTTCCTCTGTTATCTCTATCGGCATGGTCCTTATGTGTGTTTCGGGTATTTTATAGTCAACGTTGAAGCCTATTTCCAGCTGGCTTTTGATACTGGGATCTGAGAACAGGTCAAACTCGATTTCACGTTCAGGGCTCGCTAAAACGATGCTGTTTTCCGTCTCCAGGATTAACGTTGAAACCAAATTCTACGAAAATACAGTAACATCATTGTGCCAAAGGGGAATGGGCTTGTTTCATGCTATGGGAAATGATATTGGTTTGCTTATAGACTGATCGAGTTAGGGGTATATTATACTTAT
>WOGR01010121.1:0-11050 GCA_015342045.1 Leptinotarsa lineolata
GAGCAGAACGGCTTTTAAACTTGTTTTAGACGAATCTATAAATAAACGCCATTCGTCCGGGTTATGTGCAAATCCTAATTTTTCCATCACACCATTTTATCCTGCATAGTAAAAAACGAGGATAGCTCATGGTTACGGTTCCTAAAAATGTAACTTTGGTTTTAGGGGCTAGTAAATTCCATTGTTGTAATCTAGACTCTAATAGTTCAGCATTCTCTTTGGACAAGTGGAGGTCCCGAACTAGGTCATTATATTCAGGCTGTTCGATTAAATGAGTGTTCTTCCTTCACTCTCGGGAAAATAAGGACCGTTTTTTTCTGGCACATCATCGGAACCTGCCTGGTCATCATTACATTTACAAATGTTCCTCCCAATTTGCCGGGGGTGTTGGAACTGGTAAACCTTCTCCATGAAGAACCGGTCTTTTTGTGTTTGCTCTTTCTTGAAAAACCAGACACGTTTGTCATGCAAAAGTAATAGTCATTGTAATAATTTGTTGTTTCTTGCCAAATCATTGGAACTGCAAAAGGCATAGAAGAGCGTTTGCCATTCAACCAGTTACTTAAATTTGCTGCACATGTTTGGCAACATACGTGAGGAGCCCAATCCCGATCTTAATCACCAACAACAAATCCAAGATACTTCTGGTAAGCTACTTTGGTCATTTGATTAATTGGCCGTTCCTGCAATTCAGGAGTAAATTGTCCACATTTATAGCAAAAACTATCTGCGGGATTAACGCAGCCACGTTTCTGTACTTTGGATATTTTTGTACTGTTGCATTCGTGGAGTTCAAATATGTGATACGCGATTACAGGAGTCAAATCATTTTATTCACAAAAATAACACTAATATAACACTCTTAATATTCGCGTGTTTGCTCACCTCGCTTCTCTAATACTAACTCACCACTACTATCAGTGAACCAATATTGATGATCCGATTGTCAACCTGCTACTTCCGTATTTCTGGTATTTTCTGGAAACTTCGAGTATTGAAAGTTTGAGTATTGAAAGTTCGAGAAGCGGCGTTTCAATTCTCATATACAGCGGAAGCAGATTCGAATACTGCCGTGTTGCCAGATGTCTAACAATTTTCTCAATTTAGGGGAAAAGCAAATTTGGAATATAGTATTCATTACATTTTTGTGAAGAAAATCATAACTCAAAAATCTTACGTGTTAGGAAATTTTTACTATCATTTTCGCATTTAGGGACCAAAAATTAACAAAGATCTGCCTTTGGCATCACCGTCGTAAATTGGCTGTTAACTAGTATATTGTTCTGAATGTTGTCTGTGTAGGCATAGCCACGAAAACGTGTTTGTAAGGATTTTTTTCCTTGGGTCAGCATCAGCAGTTGGATGAAGTAACTGATATTCCATCTTTCTCTTTTGAAATGTATAGAAGAGAATATATTTGAAATTTCGCATTATTATTTTTTTTAGTTAGACCCAACTGCAGGAAAAGAGTTTATGGGATTTGTAGTCGCCGCCAATCCTTTTGGACAGATGCTGTTTTCGCCATTGGTAGGATGGTGGAGTAACAGACTAGGTTCCATACGAATGCCCCTGATATTTTCTCTGGCAGTTTTCACGATATCGAGTGCCATGTATTCCTCTTTGGAATTATTTCCAAGTCACAGAAAACATTGGATGCTGTGGTCACGATTTCTGGTTGGAGTTAGCTCAGGTAGGTTAAGTTTATGTAATGTGGAACGTACAAAATAGTAATTTACGAAACTAGTGTCGAAAATTATCTTGTTTTTCAGATAAACATGAATTTTAGATGAAACTGACGAAAAAACGTTTTCGAAACACGTTTGAACTGTCAAAAATGCGCCTTTTAGTTATCTATTCATTATTAGTCACGGAATTTCTCATCTTTTCCCTATCATTTCCAGTGCTATTACTACATCTGAGTTTTTGGAAAAATTGAAAATAACTTCAATGAAAAGTCAATGAAACCTTTCTATTTACCAGTTCACTATATCTTCTGAACAAAAATACTGTAAAATCCTAATTTATATTCCCTCTGAATTTTACGTCACATTAAACCGTATAGACAGTAGTACTTTCACAATACGGCACCATTTATCATTTGTAAACCATTATTTTTTTAATATCTTCAAAGGAAAAGCAGAATTACATAATTTCAATGTTGTACAATATCCAGTAACTCAAAATTAAAACGCACTTCAAAACAAGTATAATAATACATTTTAAAAATGGATTCGGTGTGAATAACAATAACAACACTTCAAAACATGAAAAAACAGAATAGAATCTGATCCAGTATTGCCAAGCTCATGGGCATTTCCACTTGATGATATGTCACAATTTTTTTTCCCGTGCGGTTATCTGAACTCTTTTGTTTTTATCATTTTCTAAAATTGTTTCTGAAAAAGATTTTACATAAGGCAATGAAGGTTTTCAGGGGTTACTTTCCTTTCCATTTTCCACAGCGAATTCAACATGGTCTTCGTAGTTCCATGTTGGTAGATGTAAATTCAGTTCGCCTATGCTGAAAATGTTGAAAGTTAAAAAGCCTTGCATCTGTTGCCAATATGCGGTTACGGTATACCATGATATTGAAAAAATTTATCAGCAAAGACAATTTTAAATCGCCGGTCTTCCTCTTCTGAATACTTGACCTGAAAAAAAACATTTGATAGACCAGAGAATCATTCAGATCTTTGATCTATTGTTGAAGATACACCTGGTATCTTTATTCTTTTAGGAATCCAAGAATAGTTTCTTCTCTTCTGTTTTAAGGTGATTCTTCTGCTTGACAGGTTCTAACTTGAGAAAGATGTGTTCTATTTACCTCGTTTGACAAACAAAACAATACTAAGTTCATCAATCGTTTCAACAGGAACCTCAGAAAAATAGTCTTATATCTACTTTCTTATGGTTAAGAACAATAAGAAGGATAAAATCCGAATTCACGATTTTTCATTGGCATTTCTTAAGACATAATTCAAACTGAAAACCAGGATCTCAATGGCGGTCCATTACAAAGCCAGGCTTTGACATCTACCGCCGAATAAGAATTCGCTTTCTATTTCTCTACAATTGGGCAACTATATGATACCAAAGTCGAAAAGTCCATTAACTAATATCCCATGATGGCGTTTTCGTAACGCTCCATCCATACAATGCCACTAACAGGTGCCAGTATGGAAGATAGAAACAGCGTTGTCTGGTATAAGGTCATATATGCAATGTTTTCAAGCCAGTATGGTAGATGGAAACAGCGTTGTTTGGTATAAGGTCATATATGCAATGTTTTCAAACACTTATATCTAGTTATCTGCATGCAGTAAATTGTCATTCGAATAAACAGCTGTTTGGCCTGATACTGGAAATTCTTCAAACTGGTTTACCGAACATTCGGCGGCCAGATAATCAAATGAACATAGCTTCAAGTTTTGAAGTTGTTGCCAATTGATTGTGATAGTGACCCCTATATTAAGTGGAAAGCTAATGAGACACAATAAGTACCCGAACTGAACAATAAGTGATTTTTTAGCATTTATTAGCAGCGAATAGTGAAACCCCAAGAATGAATTTTTTCCTTCGTTTAGAGCTTTCGCTCAACTGTTTCTAATTTAAAGACAGTGTGTTCTGTTCACCTCCTTTAGCACAGAAAACAAAACCAAATTCACCAACCATTTGAACAGGAACCTTGAGTAGAAATAGTCTATTTCCTACTTTCTCATAGTTATGAGAACCGAACTCGTTATGATTTTACTAAGTTCTATCCATAATCCTTATATTTTCGAGATCGACAAATTACTCAAAAGCAAAAACGAGGTTTCGAACGGTGGTTCATTACAAAGCCATTACGACTGCCAAATGAGAATTTGCTTTCGGTCTATTTCTGCTTCTGCAAAAGCTTTGCATTCATAATGAAGTCTTCATAAAGTTCCATTCATCCAGGGGTACTGCTAGTTGCCTGCATGAAGTGAATTCCAATTTGGCAGTTGATGTTGGTCAGTCGAAAATAGCCGCTAAAATGTTAGTCGCGATTAATCACTTCTAATTGGAACAAGATAGTGATGAAACGAAACAATACTAAGCCACTTAATGATCACGTGACTTAGTATTAAATTAACTGTAGATCAAGAAATAGGTTTATTTATGAATTGACAGAGGAGGCCATAGGCGATTGTTCTATTCCGGGCCGATAGGCTATATATACCATATCACAATGCTCACCGACTTGCTTGCCTTCAATGCTGTACATGTAGGCCTTATTATTGTTATAAAACATATATAACATATTTTACATTTAATAAATGAACAGAAGCAAAAACGGGACACTCATACTCTGTTTACAATATAATACCCGCCTAACTATATATAACCAATTATTTTTAATGAATTGCAAACAAAGATACAGATACGTATTGTTGCAATGTTGTATGAAATTACCACAAATAAATAGTAATAATGCCTTTTCACAGAATTTGATGAAGTTTGTTTTGAAAATAGCAATAAACATAAATAGCAAAACAAATATTTGTGTTTTGGTCTGTATAGTACTTACCGTTAATAGGTACTTAAGAGGCTTCGCAACTGCTATGTTTATAATATTTAATTATATCTCTGATAATTCGGCATCTCTGAAAATACTATATATTATAATAAGTGGCGGGAGCCTCGTTTATTTGTATGAAGGACTAAAGATGACCTCCTGGAGTAGTCGTCAAACTTGCCACTCCCCAAAGACCGCCTTTGGAATTAATTAAAAATAAATAAATTCTTCACATAATCAATAATTTCATTCTCAAATTTCAGCCAATATTGCTGCTTGCCGTTCCTATTTGTCAGCAGCGACTCGATACTCTGAGAGAACGAAAGCTGTATCGATGATATCCCTGGCGCAAGTACTTGGATTCGTGATAGGTCCTGCAATTCAAGCCACAGTGGTACCCCTTGGAGGAGAAGGCGTCTGGCTCATCAGAAATCGACTAAGACTGAATATGTATACGGCTTCTGGATGGATAAACGTCGTCCTTTCCCTACTTAATATTTATCTTTTCTTCCCTTCCGTCTTCAAAGAACGAAAAATCGCCCTCAAAGAAGCCATGCTGAAATTAGGCAAAGATAACGCCAGAGATATTTGGAAAGAAGAGAGAACGAATCTTTTTTCGGCATGGTCTCTAGTTGTGTCGTTTTTCGTCATAGTGTTTAATTTCATGCTGTTGGAAACTCTTGGTACTCCAGTAACGATGGACCAGTTTGCTTGGTCCAAAAGCGAGTCACTGTGGTAAGCAATATCTGAAATTTTATGGAATCTGAGGCAATTGGTTACATTTCACTCAGTATTTCAAAAATAATTTCTTCACTATAAAATAATTTTCTGATGATATATACTTAGGAATATTATTTCCTTACTTACCTGATCCAATTCCTGGATTCAACTCTGAAATATTACATTTCAACGTTTTGAAGTAATACTTTGTGAAAATACTTGCGTCCAACAGCTTCCAACGATTGAAGCTGCTAAACAAATTTTCTTCATCGAATGATAACGCTGAATAATATGACAGCTGGAGTTCTGATTTTGTCTATTTTAAATACAATATTGTTAGGAAATCATTTTTGAAAATATTTCATAATATTTGACTTAAGATAATACCGTCTAGTTGACACGAAAAGCGATTTTATGCCGCATTCAGCGCAAGGCCTTCTTTTTTTTGAATGGAGCCATTTTTACCAAAAAATTACAAAAACGTGTTTCACTATGCAATAGCTTCTTCAGGCGTCTTCAATAATGACTTAGTAATTTGATTGCTGACGAATGCGAATAGGCCATTTCAGAAACTCACTTTCGATGAAATGGCGGTTTCTTTTTACGACGGATCTGTACCCACTGGCTATTTCAATTTGTTCATGGAGCAAGAGCCGAATCGAACCCTCTACGAAACCCTTCATCACTTGGAAGGATCGATTGTAGCGTGAGAAATGGTTCTGATGCAGATTCTGTGGAACCTGTTCTTCCTTGCGAATCAGCAGACAGTTGTCCTGAAAATTTTGCGTCAAAAATTGGTTTATATAATTTAGGAAACACATGCTACATGAATAGCATTTTACAAGTGTTCATGACGAATAATTTTAAGAACAACGTTTTAACGATGAATGAGAACGAGAATGTTTCCTCCTTATTCACCAAGCTCAAACACCTGTTCATACAGCTGCAGTTTCGTAAAAATGTATCATCTTTCCCACCAACCGATTTCCTAGAGTCTTTGAAGTCCACTAGATAATCTTCAGGACAACAAGAGGATTGTTCCAAATTTTTGGGGTTCTTGTTGAATACTCTTCGTGAACAGGAAAATATCTGATTAAATACTCCTGACCGCTCTGGATTGAATGATTCCGTACAGTCTATCTCGTCTTGTATTCGTGCTGAAAAATTCCTCACTAATTTAGTTTGTAATACATGTTCAAAAGTTAGCAAAAATGTATGTGACTTTCTAGAACTTCGACCAGCGTTTCCTACTATGACTGATAACCAGTCCGTGTAAAGCTTGTTGTTAAATCATCTGGAAATAGAACGGGTGATGATCAACTGTATTGCCAAATATGCGCCAAACTAACTGACTATTATAAAACAACAAGTATAGCTGAGGCACCAGTCAATCTAATAATAACACTGATTATCTTCCAACATGACTCAATTTCAGACAGAAGCACCAAATTCTTACGAAAGTTCGACATAGATGAACACTTCAATCCAGCAGACTACTATTATAATTTTCATGCAGTCATTGTTCACTGTGGTTCTGGCGTTGAGTCTGGTCATTATTACGCTTTAGTCAAGGATAAAACGGGCTGGTTTAAGTTTGACGATAGGCTGTCACATTTCTGGTGATATCTTGAATTTATTGGAGCCTCTGGAGACACCCTACATTTTGTTTTATGAAAGAGGGGACATTGGCAGATCAAGATCTTCAGATGATTTTTCAGCAGCTGAAAAAGCAAATGCGCCACTGGAATCAATTGAGTCGCCCCTGCGCGCCAATTGATTTTTTTTGTTGTTTCATAATTTCAATTACTTTTTAAATTTTGAATTATTACAAAATGAAAAATACTTATCAAAATTGATCTCTGAGACCAAATAAATATTGAATGAATCTCCGCTTCAAAATATTTTTTTCCAAATTTTTATAACCTTTGTCTGGAAATGGAACTTAATGGATTACAAATTTGAGACGGTGACCTAGTAAGTTGTGACTTTGTTTATCATCTTCCTAGATGATATTGTAAGAATTTTGTTAAAACCTGTTTTTCCGTTAACCAACTGTCACCCCTTTACGAACAACTACTCTCAGAAGTTTAAACTTGTGCGAGCTAATGATTAATGAGGTCTCACCTTTCAACGTACTATTTTTATTACGGGTAAAACCAAAGTTGGAAAATGATACTAATCTGAAAATCAGAACGAAATTTAACATAGAAGCTACCTTGTCTCTTCTAATAAAACAATTCCGAAGTTCGATGATGATTTTCATCAACAAAAATTCGGAATAATAATTAAGTCATCCTTGTCATCGATTCTGGTAAATATTTTAATGAAACGTTTTGAAGAAATATACGCTGTCTGGTTAATTTTCATTTTTCTCAGAAAATATTTATTCATTCATCAATGTCTATTTTGTTCTCTCAAAGTAGTCCACCTCAGATAAATTACACTCATACCAGTGTTTTTTCCAATCCTCTAAGCAGTTCTGATTTGCACTCTTTGGTATGTCTTTCAGCTCTGTCAGCGATTTGGTTTTTATTTTCTCAATCGTCGCAAAACGCTGTCGTTTTATCGGTCTCCTCAATCTCAAAAACAAGAAAATGTCGCAGGGAGCCAAATCTGGTGAATATGGTGACTGAGGCATGATTACAATGTTGTTTTTGGCCATAACATCACGAACAACCTGTGAATTTTTTTTTCACAATATCGTATTGCTTCTCGCATACGGCGGATAACTTCAAAATAATACTCCTAATTGACCGTACGACCATGTGGCAAGAACTCCTTATCTCCACGATCAAACTTGGCGTTCTTTTTTGGCTTCGGATCTCTTGGGTTCTTCCATTGGGTCAATGTCATAACCATAAACTCATGAACTTTTCAAGCAAATCTGGATCGCCGTTGACGTAATTCAAAATTTCCGGAGCGATGCTAAAGCTCTGTTCATAGTAGGAGCGACGCGACGCGTCGTGTTCGCGTTGCGTTCGCGTCGTGTTCGCGTCGCGTCGCGTTGCGTTCACGCAGGAACATTCATAGTAACATCGTCAAACCGAGCGTTGACCAAGCAATCTATAGTCACCGTATAGAAGTAAAAAAAAGTAAATTCACTCTCCGCCATCTTTGGGATATAATATTCCAGAATCTAAGGCTGCCACCATTTATGATAAAATAAACCATGATACCAATCAAATTAAAGATATTATTATCGGTTTGGGGTTGGTTATTGAAGTGAAGAAAGTAATTCGTGCAGGAAAACCTAATAATACTACAAGGCCCATTCAAGTTCTACTGGAAAATAAAAACGATGTATTGCATATTCTTAAAAACAACATTAGAATTCGACAATCAGGTGTTAGAGTTAGTTCAGATCTAATCATAACACAACGCAATCATAAGAGAACTACTAAGTACTAGAGTAGCGAATGGGGAGGATAATATTACAATAAGATACATTAATAGGTCTTCAAAAATTGTAAAAAAACTAAAAAGGGGTAACCTGCTCAATGAAATTAGTAATATAGAAATACACTATCAAAATGTACGTGGCATTGGAAAAAAACTAAGGACCTCGAGCAAAACATAGCATTAACTGATTACGACATTATAGTTTTTACTGAGAGTTGGCTGAATGATAGCATTGATAATGAAGAAATTGAATTAATAGGCTACACTATATATAGAAAAGATCGATCTCCTTTAACAAGCCGAAATCTAGAGGTGGTGATGTTCTTGTGGCAGTTAAAAATGAATTTCCTTCAAGATCCATTGCCGTAGAAGCGCAAAATGTGGAACAAACTTTTGTTTTATCAGAAATTGGTCACAATAAATCATCATTGGAGCTGTTTATTCACCCCCAGCATCAAATTTGGATCTTTATGTGGATCATTGTGCAAGTGTTGATAGCGTTAGTTGAAAGGTTTCCTCAACGTAAATTATTTTTATCGGGTGATTACAACTTACCAAACATAAACTGGTTTAACGACGAGCTAGAGGTATCAACTCTTGATAATAGCAACTATGCAGCTCAAGCAATAGTTGATAGTTTTTCTTTTCGGAATCTTTTTCAATTGAATTATGAAAATAACTGTTACGGTGTAATGTTAGATCTGATTTTTGCAAAGGAACCACACAACTGTACCGTAAACTTATGTAATGACTGCTTGTTGCCATGCAATGCTCATCACCCACCATCAACAATGACTCTATCAATAGTGAATAATCATAAGGAATTGAGAGTATGAATATTCCTACTTTGATTTTAAGAAAGCCTATTATATTGGATTGAATATTGATTGGGAATATCATTTGAGAAATATAACAGATATAAATGCGGCTACAAACATTTTCTACAATTTTTTATATGAGGGTATATTTAACTTCGTACCTAATGTAAGGCAAACCAAGTCAAAATTTTCCCGTTGGTTCGATAATGATTTAAATAAAATCATTATTGAAAATAAAAAAACTCATGAAGCCTATAAACTTAGTAAATCTTGGGATGACTACCAAATATTTTCAGATTTCAGAGCCCGATGCAAACTGGCTTCAAAAATTTGCAATGATGGTGAAAGAATTGAAAATAATTCGACATCAAACATGAAACACTTTTGGAATTTTGTAAACAACAAACGTGAAAATTATGGCTTTCCTGATACTATGTACTGCGGGAATAATATTTATAAGAATGGAAATGACATTGTTAATGCATTTGCAGACCAATTCAAATCAGTTTATAAACCACATAAAGACACTGAAATACCAATATTAAGTTATGAGAAAACAATTGATATCAGTAGTAGTACAGTTTCCTTAGAAATTATCCTACAAAAATGAGCAGAATTAGATCCATACATGGGTCCAGGACTAGATGTATTTCACCGATGCTTCTGAAAACCTGTAGATTTACACTAGCTAAACCATTGTTCTCAGTATTTTCAGCTTCACTTAGTTTGGGAAAATTTCCCCCTCATTTGAAAGTCAAGTTATGTAACGCCAATTTTCAAGTCTGGTAAAAAAGCTGACATAAATAATTTTCGACCGATCAGCATATTAATTAAGTACAATACCCAAACTATTTGAATACATCGTTTGTGATAATGTAAAGATTCTTTTAAAACAAATGATTATCAACGAGCAGCACGGATTTAGTGAAGGTAAATCTACCAACACTAATCTACTATTGTACACCTAGTATATTTTGGATGATCTGGAAAATAAACAAGTGGACGTAATTCACACCGATTTTTCAAAAGCATTTGACATAGTGAACCAAAAAGTTCTTTGTGAAAAATTAACGGCAATTGGCTTTTTTGGGAGTTTGTTGGATTCATTGCAAGATTGTGCGAAAATTCAAATGGACCTTAAATCTTTCTTTGATTGGTGTAAGGTGAATTATATGGATGTCAATGTGGCCAAATGTAAAAGTATTTCCTTTTCAAAGTCATTAAACCTTCATACAACTGGTTATAGTTTTGCAGGGAAGAAGTTGGAAAGTGTACAATCTATACGAGATCTGGGTGTTATGATGGATGTCAAGATGGACTCATTTACAGTATGAACCCATATCTAACAAAGCGATGAAAATGTTAGGATTCATATGCAGATCAACTAAAGATTTTACCAACATTTTTTCTATTAACATACTATACTTTGCATTGGTAAGATCAGTGATTGAGTATTGCACTTCTATCTGGTCTCCAACTTACTTCAACCACAGTTATGATATTGAGAAACTTCAGAATAAATTTCTTAGATATGTTGCCTACAAAATGAACATGCCAGCTAGAAGTCATTCGCTCT
>WOGR01010122.1:0-11048 GCA_015342045.1 Leptinotarsa lineolata
CCAGAAACAATATTCCAGGCGTCTTGCTTCGTCGCCTTCTTGAAGTGTGTATAAAAATTATGGCTTGAAAGGTTTAATAATCTTCGCCTTGATATATCTCCGAATAGTTTCTTGTGGAAGATTCAAATCTAAAGTGGCATTCGTTGTACTGGCATTAGGATTATTTCCGAAATAATATAAAATGATTTGATCATTCCTGTCATTCCTGTTTCTTTTTTAAACAGGATTACTTTTTAACAACATGTTTGATACTGCACCAGTTTCATTGAATATTTTATTTTCCGTACCGCAGCTAATACGAGGACGATCTGGATGTCTCTCATTAAATACTCTACATCTCCCGAAAGGCGTACAATTTCAATTTTCTCTCTTACGCTCAATCTTGCAGCCATGACACAAAATAATTCGAATAACTGTAAGGTGAATATTGTTGACAATAGTACACTTAAACAAACGGTCTTTCACAGACAGCCAATCCAGAACTTCCAACATTGTTGTAGTTGGCGTATATCTATTACATCCTAAAATCAGGCGCGAGCCTCTATTCTGTAATTTTTGCAATGCAGATAAACTATTTGCCAAATGATTTGATTTATAGTCAGTCTTCAAGTAGGCCCACTGACTATATGTGCAAATAATTTGCATCAAGTTGTAATAGTAAAGTAGCACAGTAATCGAAATGGGGTTGAATGATTGATTTGAAAAGTGTAATGGAAGTCTGAAAAGGTAAGCAACTGTTTACAGGACCAAAAAAAATAATTTTTTAGCAATTTTATTGCCACTATATATTTATTATCATCAACAGCAAGTTTAGATCGGAATCCGGATTGGTTCATCATAATCAGTTTGTTGCTTTCAATGTAATCAATCAATTGTTTATATACTGCCGACTCAAACATTTTTTCAAGGGGAGATAAAGTATTTATCAGACGAAAGTTTATGGCTTCATTAGTATTATCAATTTTTGGTACAAGAATTACTGTACTATTTTTTAGTTTTCGCGGTACTTTACCAGCTCTGAGCGAGGTATTAACCAAATTTAATAATACTCCACCGATTACCTCAAACAAACTTTTAAGTACTTTGTTGTTCATATAACTGGAGTTACTTTTATTATCAAATTTCCTAATAATAGTCCTAAGTTCTGACATTGATAATAATCTGAATTCAATTATCTCACAATTAATAGGTGGGAGATTATTGTTAGTCCAGAGGGGAGAGTGGGGAATGGTATTCTCAATGTCTACTATACTATCAATGAAAAAACAATTGAACTTCTCTGCTTTATCTATATCATGGGTGACTTGACAGACACCTTGGGCTGTTAGAAATAGTATTGTATGTGGGAGTGAATAATTTTTCTGTTTTATTTTTTTGTTGTAGCGTGATATTCCAAATTGTTAATCACTTTATCTAGAGTTTGATTGTGGGCAATTAGGGCGGTATCATCTGCATATTGGAGAATATGTGCTTCATGTCTGGAGTTATTGATATTCCTTTGTGATAATAAATATCAGAGCTGTATGAGTTATGTAACAATGGTGAGAGTGGTGAACCCTGTGGAACTCCCTATTCTGGCGTAAATTTTTCTAAAGAACTATTGAGTATTTTAAATTTGTTTCCTGTCAATTGGGAGATTCTTGGTTGTATGTAGGTACTAGAAAGTTAGGATATCCCAATTGATGCAGTTTGAATGAAAGACCCTTGTGCCAAATGCTATCAAAAGCTTTGTAAAGATTTTCCCACATTAAAAAAAGTAATGTACTCTTTCATTTGACAGTAGTTCCAAAATGTTTGCAGTAATCATGTCTAGAATGGCTGGCCTAATCGTTGAAATAATAATAATAATTATATTTATTCAGTTGGATCATCTATAGATGACACTGAGTATGTCAAAACGTGTACAAATACAAAATTAAAAATACAAATTCCGTGCACTTAGAGGCTCAATATAAGATTTACATTGATAATATAATATAATATATAGTCAAAACATAAAATAATCTGCTATTTATGCAACAGCATCGTTATTGAAATCAGCCTAAAATGTTGGACATGTACATATATAGTAGTCAAAAACAAAAATAATCTGTTATGTAACAGCATCGTTATTAAAATCTTCCTAAAATGTTACACAAGTACAGGTCATAAGTTATCATCCATATATTCTTTGAGAGAATAATATGATGTATCTAGGAGCAAATCTTTGATTTGATTGTTATACTGTTTTAGAGCCAGATTTTTTTATTGTACTTGGAAGTTTATTGTACAATTTAATGGCCATATACCTGGAACATGATTCAGATACAACTAATCTGTGTGTTAGCACTTCCAATTGTAGGGAATTTCTAGTATTATAATTTTTATTAGCATTAAAAGTAGGAAAATTGGTTATTTGCGGTTTTACATATTTTAATATCTCATAAATGTATATACTTGTAACAGTCAACATTCTGAGATTTTGAAAGATGAGTTTGCAACTTGTCCTTCTAGTAACTCCTGCTACATACCTTATAGTTCTTTTTTGAATTTTGAGTATTCTGGAACAATCTCTAGATGCTCCTCAAGCTATAATACCATAGGAAATGTTACAATGAAAGTATGCATGGTAGTACATTAATAAGAGTGTTCTATTTACATTCCAGCGTAATTGTTGAATATAGTAAGATACTGGGGATATCTTTTTACAAATCGTATCGATATGCTTTTTCCATTTGAGATTTTCTGTTATCTTCAAGCCCAAAAATTTTGTCTCCTCTTATTGAATTGATCCATTAATTGACGTTACTAGTAAACTGTGATCTGGAGTGGTTCTTGAATGATTAAAACGTAAAAGCACAGTTTTTCTTTCATTCAACAAGAGACCATTGTCTGAGAACCCCTTTTGGGTTCTTTTTATTTCATCAGATGCTTTATTATCCTGAGTTATCAATAAAGATGTGTCGTTAGCATACACAACGAACTTATCACTATCAAAATCATTTACATATTATATATGAGTGGACCTAATATTGAACCCTGAGGAACCCCGAGAGAACAATTTTTAGATTCTGATTCATTTCTGCTAACCTCTACATAGTAGTATCCACCCTCTAAGTAACTTTCAAACCATTTGTGAGCTATTCCCCTGATTCCATACATTTCAAGCTTTGTTAGGAGAATTTTGCGATCTACCAGATCAAATGCCTTACTCAAGTCTATGAAAATCCCTAGCGTCTTTTTACCTTGATCCAACTCCCTGTACGCTTGACTTGTGGACAATCCCTTGCGAAAACCAAACTGGTTCACATTAAATAGACCCCATTTATTAAAAAAAATCATCATTAGGCTTGAAACATATTTTTCGGGTATTTTTGAGAATGGGCTAATGAGGGAATTAGGTCTGAAATTTTGTATGTCAGTGTCATCTCCCTTTTTATGAACTGGCACAATTTTTTGAAATCTTCAGGCACTCAGGAAAAATCCCCTCTTCCAAGGAACAATAGGTAAGAGGTTCAGCTATAAAATTTATGCATTTTTTCAGTATATTCAGTATATACATGGAACCGTTACAAGGTGTATTCCTCAATAGTAAATTTTCACGATAATAATAATAAAAATATTATTGGTAATAATATTATTATTTAATATGTGGGTCACGAAAACAAAATCCACAATGAAGGTGGGTGCCCAGGCAAAAAAGTTTGGGAAACGCTATTCTAAGGCATTTTTTCTGCAGTACAAATAATTTCTGGGCTGCTGATGCTAAACCCCATGTGAGTCGTGAGTGAATTTCAGCATAATAAAATTTTTTTAGTATGTACAAATTGAGAACTCTTCATTGGCATCTCTTTACATCTATTAATTCATCCATATCTCATAAAGACGAATAGATTTGAATTAAATCTTCTGACTGATAAAATATTAAATAGTTACCTTCTGCAATTCAAGATTATGTAAGGATTCCGGTTGACAGCTCTCAATTACAACTAACTACGTTATGAAGCAATCTATTCATCAACATCAAAACATAAGCAATACACAGCTCTATCTTCAAATTTGTGAAACCAATTACTTGAAAAACAACATTGGTCATAAATATATTGATCAAAATCAATAAGATTATTATGTGATAAAGTGATGAAGTAGATTGAAGGAATTCACTCTTTTTAAACAGAAACTCAGCACCTTTGGATCTAAGGTAATATAATTATACTTATTTTTTCAAATAAGTGAAAGCAACTGTGAATACAAAAAGGAACTGGAAGACATATCTTGGGAGATATTAATCTGCTAAACCACTACAGATCATTAGTGTGGTAACGAAAAACCAATGTTGGAATTTTTTAGGGGGACTCCCCTGAAAGCTGCCAATTGGCTGAGAAATGAGACTGCTGAAGTTTCAGCTCAATTGGATGAGTTTAACCTGTGCCTCATGAGGTTGTAGTTTCAACTTTTTATGAAAATGTTTTCTTATAAAATACCTAATATTGCATGATATAATTAAATCTGCTGTCCAGACTTTGCTTTATTTATTGGTGCATAAAAAAGGGTGTATTTAAAACTGTTTTCAAAGTAAATTCAGCTCAATCCAAATTGAAAATGATGGATTTAGGAAAAAATAAAAGCAAAAAAGTATGAAAAAGCAAGAAGAAATAATGTTCAAAATTTAATTTTATGAAGTATAAAAAATCATTATTAAAGAAAGAAGTTATAATTTCTTTTATTCCTATCTCACGAATCAGTCCCAGTTTGTTGAATACAGAGGACACAAATCTGATAAATACAATGCTACCAGTGGCGCTCTAGAGGGAAGCAACCTAGCTTCCCTTCTATTCTCCCTGTTCATCAACGACATAGGATTAGATATAGATAGCAAAACTCTATTATTCGCTGATTATCTGAAGATTTTTCATGTCATAGAGTCACCTAATGACAATGAAATACTACAAAATGATCTGAATAAATTACCGCTCTGGTGTTCTACAAACAATCTTCCACTCAATTTAAGTAAATGTAAATATACCACCTTTTGTAACAAACATACCACTATTGACCATAATTATTCGATAAATGATTATTTGCTGGTAAAAACAGACAGCTGCAAAGACTTGGGAGTATTCTTTGATACCAAACTCTCATTCACACTTCGCATATAAAAAAAAGTGTAACTGCTGTGAAAGGAATGTTAGGTCTTATATTCAGAATTTGTAAAGTTTCATCACTCTCTACAACTTATTTGTTAGATCCTGTTTAAAATATGGCTATATATTCGACAGACTTGAGGCCATTTAGTTGGACATATTGCTTACGGTTGTAAAAATACGATTTGAAGAGAGAAATTAAGTCACTGGATAACCCAAAAGTCGAAAGCTTGTTGAGCAGGATACTATGTCAAGTCTGTCGAACGCTTTAAAAAAATCAGTGTAGATAACAGTCTGAGACCGACAATCAATACCCTCCGCAATACATTGAGTAATAATTGTTACAAGATTGGTGATAGTTGGACGTCCTTTCATAAAAGCGTGTTGATTGGGGCTAATAATCTTGCTGAAATGACAGATTGTATTCTCAATGTCTATGTCCTAGAGCAATGTATTTATATTAGATAAGCTTAACTTAAAAATTGCTGAACTAAAATATAAATTAAACCTTAATAAAAATTTTCGGGTTATATAATAAAACATCAGATTTTTCTCTTGAGAGCAAAAAGTGGTGAATGAAAGGGATAAAGGAGCATATTTAAAGGTAATAATTATGTTGGTTTCAGGTATGGTATAACCGATAGCCATATTTTGTCATTTTGAATAGCAAATCTTTTCAATGCTCTGCATTTACAGAATATATTGAAAAAAATTGTAAAAAAAAAACTTTTTGATGTTTTGAAAGTAAATGAGAAATTAATACAATTCATAGGTGAGGCTTCACATTAAGTATTCGCCTCTTGGTAGAGGAACGTGGTTCTGATAATACTACAGTGTTCCTCCTAAACTTTTTGAAGAAAGCATTGCATTGTTTGTGAAAAAAGCATGGCTGAAACCAAAAATGACGCCACCTTTTGTCAAGTACAATCTCAAGTTACTAAAAAAAATATGATATTCTCTTACCTATGGGTAAAATTCCATTGCTGAGATTACCGTAAAAATTTCTGATTTTCCAGAAAAAGGAATAATGACTCCAGCTCAAAAATTACATTTCTACCATTTCCAGAATTCCGCCATCTGCTAACCATAATTATAGGTTTGTTTTGGTTCACAGTTCCGTACCGATCGAACATGCGCAGTTATTAAAGTGTGTTTTGGTTCAGTTAGAATCGTTCTGGTGTCGTTCTCAAAATGTTTTGGTTTTTTCCGAACCGATTCGGAACTATTCCATAACGGTAATTATTAGTTCGTACATTTGAGTAGGGACCGGCTAGAACTTCGAATTCGCTCTTGCGCACTTATAAAATTTTTCATTTGCGTTGTGGATTTTGGTAGTTACGTTTTCTTAACCTCATTTATATCCGTATTTGTGTTTTATATAGTATTTCATCCACAATTTCAATATTTGTATTAATTACGTCGAATATATTGCTTAATGGAGGTAAATAAGACAAAATAATATATCGTCATCATTCTTATAACATAACAGATAGACGTGAAATGAATGTACAATTTAAGTTGCATTGCATTCTTAATTACAAACATATATCCAATGGATAGTACTGGTAATATTTCCTGTTAGATATCTGATCATGTATAAAAACAAAGGTTTCTATTGTTCATTTTTTATATGAGATAGCGACTCTTTGGAGGCGGAGCTCAGTTATTGTTTAGATTTCAACTGGGAAATATATGTGTAGTGAGCCGAATGTGTTTCATTTAATGCGAAATACATAACTGGATGTGTAAAAATATTTACATGGTGCTTAAGAAGGTCCTTAAGAGGTCCTTAAGAAGCAAACATGTCAAAGTTGCCTATCAGAAACAGGAAAATGCAAATGGACAGTTGAAATTAACAGGCTGTCAGACAATATTTATAATAGATGATTTTTTTATCGAAATTGCTCGAAAGAAATTATATATTCTGATCACTACAGTGTTACCAGCGAGATCTCACAGTACAATAGAGAAAAACTATCATGGTAGAAAATGAAACTGTAAACTGAGGACAATGTTTCATTTCATTTTCGTATATTGAGAATTCATTTTGAGTTTGTAAATGTATTGTTATTTTTTTTTTCAATAAATTCTATGTTTGAATTTTGAAATAACGTTTCATTCCATTACTTTTTGAGATAAATCTGTGCCGACCGTTCTCGATTTTCTTTGGTACTAAGTGTGTTTTATTGAAATCATTCTTATTCCAGATTTGGTCATCCTCGCCAAAAGTTATTTGCTGTCCTGCTCGATCAAATAACATCGAGCAGACATTAACTTTTGTCGGAAATAGCCCAATCTGGAATAGTATTAGTGCCAACAAAAACACCTATCAGAGCTTTTGAAAAGTGTTGGGATGTAAATAATGTCAAATTATTATCTCGAATCATTATGATCATCGAATTATCTATTCTTTTCAATTCAAATTAGCTGATTAGCATTCCACATTCAATAATATTGTGATTGAGTACAGACAAACTGATTTTTAATCTTTTGGGCATATCATCAAGTATCTAATCAGTCACCCTGTAGAATTTAAGAAAATGGCAGGGTTTTAGGTTAGGTTAGGTTAGGTCAGAAATGAGTAGGTTTATTCGACCCTCCACTGCAATCAGCAAGGTTTAATTGTAGCTCACACTTATTCAAACTCGACCAAATAAACCCAGCTTCTTGACGAAGCCGATTAGTTTGTATGGTGAGTGATCTTTCAGGTTAGATGGTGAGAGTGTGGTTCTACCAAACTCTGAAAACCTGATTCGGTCCACGACGGGGCAGGTACAATGTATATGCTCTGCTGTTTCATCGTATTCCAAACAGAGGCGACACACACTGTCTTCCGAGAATCTGAGTCTCTGCACATGATGATTCAGACGACAGTGACCTGTAAGGAGGCCTGTTAGACATCGTAGTTCATCCCTACTCAATGTCCAACAACTGTTTGGTTTTAAGCTTCGAAGGGTGAATGAACGGCTTGGAGTGAGCCAATCCTGGAAGATTTTGCCAGAAGTCTTTAAAACTTCTTGCCATCCAAGCGTTCAATGTTTGTTTGGAAAAATCTAGAGCAATGCCAATGACAGGTTCTGGTCCAATGAAGCTACTTGCAGCACCTCTTTTGCAATTGAGTCTGCAGCCTCGTTGCCTTCCCGGCCAGTGTGGCCAGGAATCCAGACCAGAGACAATTTGTTAAGTCTTCCTATTGAGGAGAGTCGTTTTTGGCAATTTTCTACCAATTTAGACGTTGCTCGGTAGGAGCCAAGAGCTTCCAACGCCGCTTGACTGTCCAAGAAAATTTTTATTGACTTGTGTGTGAGGTTGGATTCTACCAATCTCTCTGCACACGATTCAATAGCAAAGATTTCTGCTTGGAATACAGTCGCATAGGTCCCTAGGCAGGTCCTAGGTCTGCAATTGAAAACACCTGCACAAGAGCCTGAAGGTGTTTTTGATCCATCTGTGAACAAACAACTTTCTGCTCTTAATATTTCCTTCTCTCGGAGAATCCAGTCCTCTCTACTAGGGAAAAGTACTTTATAAGGCAGTTCGTAGTTGACAGTTGGAGGCGTAAAGTCAGAGGTCATTCCCAGAGTGCTGTGACTTCTAGTGTCAGCCAGCAGTCTAGTGAACTTTACATTAGATTCATTTGTGCAATTGGCGATGTGCATAAGTCTATATGCAGTCCATCTAGCCTCTCTCTCCAGAAAAATGTGGAGAAAAGGTAGTTCTAGAAGGATCTTCATGGCCGCTGACAGTGTGGAACTGATGGCACCACAGATAGCCAAACAAGCCTGTGTCTGTATGCCAGAGAGCTTCGCCTGATCCATTTTCTGTGAAGCTTCAGGCCACCAGGCAATTGCTCCATAAGATATCATTGGTCTGACAATCATCACATACATCCAATGGATTTGTTTCGGACCTAAATGCCAAGTTTCCCCACATATCCTTCGACATGTCCATAAGGATAGATTAGATTTGTACCTACACATTATACTAAATGAAAGAAAAAAATTTCACTTTAGGAACACTGTATTTTTTTAAGGTAGATAGAGTGGTAGAAAGCCAAAAACTTTCTTTCCCAAAAATTACTCGCTCCTAAAAATATAGACCTTTGAACTTTGTATGTTATTTTACCACTTTCATCTGTAACTAATGTTACTGCAGTTCCGTCCTAGAAGGACGTTTTCGAACAATTACAATCAAATCCGGAGTTAAATAAAACTGAAAAAATTTTGGTATGGACGACTAGAGCTTAGAAAAATATTATATGAAGAATACTTTTTGAAAATTTTCTCATGCAAAATGTTCCAAGGCTCCAGAATCATTCGCATCGAAAGGTAAAAATGAAATTCTCAACTGTATCTCCTTAGCTTCAGACATCTACATACTTACAAAAATTATTAACATTATCGAGAGAGGCTTATGGATTCTTCAACAGACGAAGGGTGTACCAAGTGATTGTAAGATATTTTACAGGAAATCTACTGGACGAAACAGAAGTACTAGAATGGATGATAGATCAAAAAAATGATCAGAGTATTGAAGAAATTAACCGTGACAAACTGTTCACATACATTGACACCAAGGAATTTTTGGCGGTTGTATTCTGTAAGTATTATTGAGGGACTGCTGAAAAAAGTATGTTCGCTGTTAAATGAGAGATGGTACGTACCACCTAACATTTCCAAATTAATTGACGAAATCTAAGTAAACACTTTCCTGACAATCTATCTCTTGGCGCGCTTATCGCTAATTAAGTTAGCGTCGCTGAGAGATCGCTGAAAATTTTAGTCATGAAAGGATTAGACATCTCCTGATACAATACAAGATGAGATAAAATGTCCTCATTTTGAAGTGTGTGAAAAGTATTTTCATTTTATTCATTTTTCTCCAGTTATTAATTCTACCTATCTTGTAGAACAAGAGATGGTGGAAGATTTTGGTGAGTCATTTCTTACAGTATGGCGCTTTTAGGAGGGTTCATATACGTAAAAATTGAAAAGAAAATGATGTTTTTACCGGTGGTGCGCGGGACACAATTGCAGGATAATTAAATGAAATTGATCGTGTCACAAAGTTTCTTCAATTTATCGGTATTTTAGCAAAGAAAATCCGGCGCTCGCTAAATGCCATACTTCTACGGTGGGTGTTTAGGCCTATCACACTTTTTTGAATTTTTTTTTATTTTTGATTTATTCCATACAGGCTGATTTTTCAACAATTGTTTTTTACTAATCTTGTACAAAAATCACCACGCCATACCATTCCGGCAGTCCAATATACCCGCCATACTCTCCCAAACATGTCATCCTTTAGAATGCAAAAAACTATTTCTTTCACCCTAAAATTTGGTCTGGTAGTTGTGTTTATGATTAGAAATATAACTGTTATAATTCCATTCCTGTAAAGTAGGTGATATACGTAATGATAATAATTATAATATTTATAATATTTATTTATTTCTCTCATTAAAAAGTTAAAAAGTATAAAAATTTCTTTCACAAAATAGTACACAGTGACAAGGAAGACGTCCATAGGGTGTAAAACATGAATATAATACATTACAAATTCAAAAAAAAATAGTATTTTTTACAGTCTAGCATACAAATGAAAAAGTAGAACGTTTTAAAAGTAGAACGTTTTAATAAAAGCTGCTCGGCTAGGGTGAAGAATTATTGATCTGCAAAAAATTCATTGATGTTATAGTAGTTTTTTTGATAAGACTGGCTTTCAATCGTGCTTTGAAAATCGAAATATTAGGTGAGTCTTTCATTGTGCTGTCTAACATATTGAAAAATTTTGGTCTACGGTTTTTGAAAACATACGGTTCGATGTGCAGTCGCTACCAATAAGTTTTTCGATCGAGTTGAGTGACCATGATTTTGTCGATTCGCTTCAAATAGAGATATATTTTTGAAAACATAAATAAATGAT
>WOGR01010124.1:0-11047 GCA_015342045.1 Leptinotarsa lineolata
CCCGTCTGGATTTCCACACCTACTCCCTGAAACGAGATATCCCACTACACGCGGTGATAAAAGGCATACCAGAGAACGTAGAGGAAAGAGACGTAGCTGACGACCTCACGAGACAAGGCTTCTTTGCATTAGAATGCCACCGCAAGACGTTAAGACGTACAAAAAAACCTTTACCAATATTTCTGGTAAAGGTTCCTAAAGAACAAGACAAGATTTTTACGATCAGGACATGCGTGAGCCTGATCGTGCGGGCATAACCACAAAGGATCAATAGGCAAGGCATATCACAATGCCATCGTTGCCAATACTTTGGACACGCTCAACGTTGTTGTCACGCGACAGCATAATGCGTGAAATGTGGTGAAAACCACATCACAAGAGATTGTGAAAAAACAAGGGAGATGCTAACGAGGTGTGCCAAATGCCTGGAGGCACACTCAGCAAGCTATCGGGGGTGCAAGATGTTCCCGAAACCGAAAGCAGGGCAACCACAACAGCAGGGTGGAAATAAGCCATGGCCAGCGGAGAACCAACGGCCTAGAATAACACAGCAGACAAGACAAACACCGAAGACGCCTGTAGTCAAGGCAAATGACACTAACAAGATCTTGAATGTTTTAGGTACCTCATCAATTGAGCAGCAAAAGATCGCGGAAGCGATCCTAACTGCTATCATGCAGAAAACCGGCAATCACTAATGCCAGTAAGGACTCCGGATATTTTAAAGGTAGGATCTTGGAATATCAACGGTACAGAAAAAACGAGCTCCTGGAATTGCTGTCACGCCTAGTAATAGACGTCATGGCACTACAGGAGATAAGGTTAAAAAACGAAACGAGATGCCGTATCTCGTGATACGTAATGTATAGAGCAGATAGACCAGGGGGGCGCGGCGCTTCTGGTAAAAACAGACCTAACACAGAACGAGGAACGCAAGCCAAAAGTCACACTCGGAGAAGCCGTAGCGGTTAGAATCAAGATGAGACGTTACGAGCAATTAAGAATATCGTCAGTCTACCTTCCTCCGCCAAGCAGAAGAATCAATAGAAGAATTGACAGAACAGACGTGGCAGAACTATTCCCAGATCAGCACCCAACAATTTCAATCGGCGACCTCAATGCAAAATCGCGAGACTGGAACTGCAGGTTTGCAAATGTAAGAGGCAGAGATCTAGTTAGAATACTAGAAGATTTCGAGGACATCGCGGTAGTAGCACCAAACATCCCAACCCACTACCCGGTTCAAGACCAAGTCCCGGACATCCCAGACATCGCACTTGTGCAAAACATCGAAACCACGGAGATGGAAGCACTAGATGAAGGTTCGTCAGACCACAACCCAATTCTTTTCACAGTAGGAAGGGGTGAAGTGGAAATAGACAACCCGACAAAGCGAATTATCAATTGGCGAAGATTTCAGCTAGCCATTCACAATGCCATTGGAGATATTCCACGAATCGTAGGGAAAACAGATCTGGAGAATGCCACGGAACAACTTCAACAGGCGATCATCAGAACGATGGAAGAAAGCGCGCGGGAAGTCTCAGCCACGCGCTTCAACTTTCAAGATCATCTGCCACCAGAAACAGTGGAACTGATTAGGATAAGAAGACGACTGAAAAGACGATACCAGAGAACGCGTGCACCCATGGAGAAAGGGAACGCGTGCACCCATGGGGGAGTCTGTTTGCCCTTTGGCAAACAGACTCCTTTGCATGCATGCAAAGGGCAAATAGACTCCTTAAAGAGGAATTGAAAGTTATCCGAGAAAGACAATGGACTACCCGTCTTGAACAACTTAACACTGACGACAATTCTGCATGGAGAATGCAGAAAGTTCCCAGAAAAGGACATCGACAGCCATGCCCGCCAATACACGGCGAGCAAGGAATCGTCTACACTGACCCGGAGAAGGCGAAAGCATTCGCGGACAACTTCGAGAGACAGTGCAGAGAGAACAACGTCCCGTTCACGAACGAGGTAGACGCAATAGAGGTGGAAAAAACAGTAAGGACACTAAGAAGACAGAACATAGAAAATGTGCTGCCCCTGGCCCCGACATCTCCCGAGGAAGTGAAAGACATCCTACGTCGTCTTACTACTTGCAAAGCTCCAGGTCCGGACGGAATAACAAACCGGGCACTGAAAGTCCTACCGCGGAAGGGTATAGCAGCTATTACTAACATAATAAACGCTATACTCAGATTCCAGCACGTTCCAAAGGTATACGAAGAGGCGACGGTTATCCACATACCGAAGCCCAAGAAGGACCACCTGTTTCCACAGAATCACCGGCCAATCAGCGTACTGCCCTCAAAAATCAAAGTGGCGGAACGTGTCGTCTTGAAGAGACTCGAAGACCAAACCAGAGAACTAGGAATTCCACCAGATGAGCAGTTCGGTTTCAGATCACAACACTCAACAGAGCTTCAAGTCCATAATTCCGCCGCGATTTTCTTAGACGTCTTCAAGGCGTTTGACAGAGTATGGCACGATGGACTACTAGCAAAGATGAGCGATTTTGGCTACACGAAACCCATGGTAAGGCTAATCAGTTCTTTCCTAGCAGACAGGAGATGCCGTTGCAGAGTAGGTGACGAGTTATCTACAATTCGACTACTGAAAGCAGGGGTCCCGCAAGGTGCAGTCCTTTCGCCGCACCTCTTCTCTATATACACGGCAGACGTGCCCAAGCCGGAGAACAACTTCAACAAGTTGGCTCTCTACGCAGACGACACGGCCATGCTGGCGAGATCAACCAGCGCAGCATATGTCACCAGTTATTTGCAGAAGCAGGCGAGTAGAGTAGAGGAGCGGGCCAACCTGTGGAAGATCAGTATAAACCCTGAAAAAAGTCAGGCGATAGTGTTCACCCGGAGGTTTGTTCAACCGGAAGAAAGTGTCATTTCGAACGAACAAGAGATTTCGTGGACCACCAAAGCGACATACCTGAAGGTCACACTAGACAAGAGACTTACATTCAAAGCTCACATGAGGCAAAGAATAGGTATGGCCAGATCTGCCAGACAACGCCTAGCACCCATAATAGGCTCCAGAAGCAGCATGGCGCTGAAAGTCATGCTGCCAATGATAAAAACAGTTCTCTTTCCCATGATATTATATGCCTGCGTCGTATAGGGGCACTGCGCGCAGACACATGAAAAGAAGATCCAATCATTTATGAACGCGTGCGTAAGGGCCGTCGTGAATTCACCAAAGTATATGCCAAACAGGTATATACACAGAGATCTAATCATGGACGCGCAGTATGTGGACGTGTATATGAGATAGAATCGGATCACACGACAATCCAGCGCTACGCGATCTACACGATGCGCTGAACAGGGATGACCCCAGGTTCCGTGAGCGAGAAAAGCAAAATCGCGACTAAATTCCATTCTCTCTCAGCTCAACTGAGAATCGCTAGACTGTTCTTACAACAGCCGCCGGTTAGCTTTTGGGGGCCCCATGCCAAGAATTCAGTTAGGAAAGCAATGATCAAAAAACCAAATTTACCCCTTTTGAAATTGTAACTGGTCACCTTATTTCCAAAGATCCATTTGATCTAAAGAGATATAATTAGCAAATACGTTAATGACCATCAACAAAAACTTGAAGAGACTTATACATCGATAAAACAAAATCTAGACAAATAAAAAACAAGTCATCTTGAGAAAATTAACATGCAGCACTTGTCCTCAGAAAATGATCAACTTTATCTTGAAGAACAAACGAGAGACAAATGAGCAAATAGATATACAAAAATGCGGGTCACAGCTCAAACCAAGAGTAAAATCAAAATTGATCGAACGAAATATTCCAAACATGAAATCAAAAAACAAAAGACAAGTGAAAAAATAACCTTTCCCCTCTTTTCAGTATGATACTTCTACTATTTTCATTTCTCTTACATCTGTCACTCAATAATTGTTCCACTCAAAAACTAACAAACCCCCTCATACCTATAGAACTGCAGCAATCAAGAATGATTGACTCAAAACACACTTTCTTCATTTTTCGCAACATAACTCAACTAATTCATATTCACAGCCCTTTTGATGCCCAAATTCAATCAATTAATGGATCCTGCTCTCTTGGTATACTCATCCAACAAGCCAAAACAATACGTCCACATTCAGAAAATTTTTTCATAATAATTGTTCCACATAGAATTCATAAAAAAGAATTGTTCAATTTCATTGGAATAGCCAGTAAATGGTTATTCGGTACTTTAGATGATAATGATGAAAAAAGAAAATATTCTATCCTGAATCATATTCAGAATGATCACTATTTGATAGAATCTGAAATTAATGAACATACATACAACAACATACATACAATGCAACAATTTATGTCTTTGACAAATCAAACGCCATTTTTCAATTGAAAACAACCTGCGGACACTCTCTTCAGCTTTGGAACAGAATTCAAAATAACAAACATGGCATAATTTGATGTCCACATTGATAAATATACTCACTTCCTTCCACTTTTTTACCAATTAAACCAAATGGTGAATGCAATTGCATATATGAATTACATATATAAATGAAGTCCATTCCACATTTCTCTCACTTGGCAACTTGTATATGTTGATCGATATCGTTAATAATTTGTATCCTTCAGATCAATTAACTCGATTCAGAAACCAATATATTTATTATGCATATTCAGGAATCCAATTGATCTTTTTGAATGAGAAAGTAATATTTTTGCTACATTTTCCAATACTGAAACCAGTGACATTCCATGCATATTTTATATTTCCATTTCCTATTCAAGATCAAATAACTGTTCCCGATAAACCCTACCTACTCATAAGTGAAAAAATTGACTGCATCAATTTTTGGATTTACCATGTATTCTGCTGGAGAATGTCTACTTTTGTCTAGGCAGCTCATGTTCGAAAATTAAAGTGGTCAAATAATCCAACAATCAAGTATCAAATTGTACTCTATACACATTTATCATCACACATCAAGTTACACCTTAAATTGTTCTACTCATATCACCTGCAACTATACCTGTAACCGAGCATTGTTCTATTGAAACGCATCACTGACCAATATTCTCTCCGAATTCAAAACGAGTTGTTTCATCACGAAGAAGAACCACTTTAATCTTTTACCCCACTTCAACTTCCTTTTTGGAATATTTTATTGATTGTCAAACATACTGCACCTATTCAGCTGAAAAGCTTACATTTGAACGAATTATCTCATCTTACAGACACTATTCATTCCCAGAAAATTTTACGGCTACGGCATATTATGTTTCGGATGATACTTTTCCACTATGGGCTATCATCCTCATTTGTATCACAGTATGCATTATCGTAATAGTAGGCGTAGTATGCTATTACCACTTCTGCTACCCTCACGATCTTGCCTCACAACAAGGGATTATCTCAAAAGCAGCCGCACCTAGCCAACCAAACCAGCCCTAGGTTTGTCTCTGAGGAAGGGGAAGTTACATATGCATGAACGCCATTGCATCGTCCTGACGCCGGACCATATATTTCCATCGGAACAAATGGCTGGGCCGTGCCTGGAGTGCCCACCGATGGAATAGCGCTTACGGTGTTTCTGCCCATGGAGCCACTTCGTGTAGAAATATCGTTCCTCACCGACCTTTATTATAAACAATAATTTTGCTTACCTTTCATTTTAGAATTCATACAAACAGATGTTAAGAATTAGATGAGGTATTAATTGGTGCGGTACTATTCTTTGATATTGTTGATACTATAAGCTTCCGGAAATAAAGATAGTTGAAACGAAAGTCATCAAAGTGGATTTATTTATTTCTGTGTGATTTTGTAATTCAGCGAGTCATAAGAGGTGTTTCATCATCAATCACATGTTTGAATCTCCGAACCAAACTACTGCGAGAATCAGAACGTAACTGATCTCCCCACGATAAGACTCCACTGTAATGGATTGGCCTGGTTACAGATAGTTACAGTGTATCACAACAGCCGCCGGTGGATTTTTGTCTTGAGAAGTGCCTGAGTCGCTCATCGGTATCCAACTACTGTTCTGAACTTCTGTTGTAGGTGTTTCACTTTTCATCACAATATCCGATCAAAAAAGGATCGTTTCGATTGCGCAAAAACAAAGAAGAACAGACTCCAAACGGTGTCATTATCTGTCGATCGTTCATATCGTGAAGCACCCACTTTTCAAGCTTTTGACCTTTCCAATGAGTTTTAAACCATCAAAAATCGCATGGTAGCTGATACCCCGTTCTTCAGCTATCCCACGCACCGTTCGTGATGGCATATCAGTTTCCACAGGGGTCCTCCAATCTCCGTCTCGAATTACTGTAGGTCAACCAGATTGAAACTCATCATCGAAGCTATAATCTTCGTAACAAAATTTTGCAAACCCACTTCGAACATTGCGTTCGTTAACACTATTAATGCCAAATGCCTGGTCGATTTTTTGGGCTGTTTCAGCAGTGGTATAGTACAATTTTAATTTGTAGAGGAAAATTGGCAAACAACTAGAATCTGGAAAAAATGAACGGCATCAAAGAATAGAGGAAAATTTCTCTAGCGATCACTATAAATATACCACAACAAATTGAGATATGCAGCAAACCATATAACAATAAAACTAACAAAACTTTTGAAACAACCAATGTAATAATAATAATACGTCTTTATTCACCATGGAGTACAAAAAAAAACAAAATGCATTTTCTGCATTCACAATTTGAAACTGAATACTGGTTTACAGTTTGTAATTCACTTTTTTGCCTGTTTGAGAAGTCACGATATAATATAAAATGAACAAGAATATACCGGAAATTTTGAATTTTTAAGTTGTTGATTTATTGTTAATTTGCACTCAATATAAAATTTTCTCGCTTTGTGTGTATAAGACATACTTTCTGCAACTACTCGTATCGAAATATGGGATATAGAATACAAAAGGTGTTGGAGTACATGAAAAATCCAAATAGGAAGCACTTTGGCGCCTAATGGAAATGTCACATGATACTTGCTTTCTCCGTATAAGTTCGGTTGTCAATTTTGTATATCGACTCCACTTACAAATGTAGATATTCTTGCTCAATGTATTGATGAGTGAAATAGGTTATTGATCCACATGAATTGAAATAAATACTTTTTTCTGTATTCAGTTCACTTGAAAAGTAGTTCATCTACAAAAAACAACACATCAAAATTAAAACAGAAGAAAGGTGACCACTGAAATTTATGTCCTGTGAATGAAGAAAAATGAAATACTTTTGAAGTTCTCCCAAATAGAGCAAGAAATGAATGATTTTCACCCAATTAACTGCTTTGGCTCTTTCCGAACCAGAAATAATAATAATAATAATTTTTATTTTTTCTAGGGTGATTCCCTCAGTTCCCTCCTCTTCTGCATCTCACTATTGCCATTATCCGTTGCGCTCAGAAAAACTCGAGGGTATAACTGTGGCACCCCCGGAAACCGGAGGCACAAGGTCACCCATTTATTTTATATGGATGATCTAAAACTTTATGCCTCTGGAGAGAAGGATCTCCATCAGTCCTTGAGGGTGGTGGAAGAGTACACGCATGCTATCGGTATGAAATTCGGGATAGACAAATGTGCAATGGTCCATCTCAAAAGAGGACGATGTGGGGACTACGGACATCTTTGCATTCAAAAGCCATTGGTGCCGATGAAATCAGTCGTGCTGTAAAAATATTCTCGAATATTACTTCAAATTTTCGTGTGAAAAATGTTGTTATTTCCGAGATGATTGCTTATTTATGAAACTTCAAAATAATATACTTTATCTCACAGAGGTTAGTCTCGCAGGGTAGTCTCGTTCATACAGCATCCACACTGAAATCAATGAACTAGATCAATTACAGACCTGTTTTGAGAAATTTTTCTCAAAGACGAAATATAAGCACCACAGGAAAATCCCCAGGGTGCTCTAAGAGCGGTTTCTGTGCAAAAGTGGTAATTCACGTTTAATTTAATTTGCTGGAAATTGAATAATTTGGGAAAAACGTTCTCAGGAAGTTTATTCTTCTACATCAACACAGTTCTCCAAATGAAAGAGTTATTAAACAGTGGGGTTTGAGGTGTACTGAGTTGAACCTCAAAACGTTGAGCAGCCACAGTCCGTCGCGTATTTCTGATGTGTATCGCTCTTGGTGGAATCAAATGTGCCAAGTCGCTTGAACATTTCCAGTGAAAATATCTATAAAAGAGAGACAAATCTCCAACCCTTCTTCGATGTTCCAGACTATCATAGTTGCAAGTGATGTTCGCGTCTCCAATCAGGCAGACGTCTCTTCTGTGGATGGATTTCAGCAGCTTCAGGGTATGCTTAGGGGCGGAGGTCCATATATGAGAACAATTCTCCAAAGAAAGTCTGATCTGAGCTTTATAAAGCACCAAAAGTTGCTGAGATGTGTACAGTTTTCTGGTTCTGAACAGTGTTCCAAGCTTTTGGGAAGCAGCCTCTGCAATTCCAGCGACATGATTGTGTCAAGACAAATTGGTGTCCTTTTTAACCCCAAACAGAAGCAGAAAGCGGAATATTCGGAGACATTAATCTTTTTGGAAAAAACCGATGCCTGGGTTTTTGTGGCATTGAATTGAAGCTGAACTATAAATCTATTTCTGCAACACCAGTCATCAAATTTGTGTAGGATTGAGTTAGCAAGACTATGCATTTCTTCCGCTGTTCTACTCGATAGAATAATGGAAATGTCATCTGCATATTGGTATATCACACAATTATTATATCATTTAGTAGATCATTCTCATATAATAAAAAAATTAGTGGACCGAGAACACCGCCTTGAGGTGTCCCAGTTGTTACAAGGAATTCATCACATTATATCATTTTGCTTCACCTGGAAATACATATTTGTAAAGAAAGACACGGATAAGTCATTCATGTTTCCGCATATACCAATATAAAATAGCTTATCTGGTACAAAGTTGACATTTGAGGTGTCGGAGGCTCTACTCAAAATCAAAAAATAAACCTACCACACTGCTTTTTTCTCCATTAAATCATATACTTCTTGTACGAAGTTGAACGTTGCAGTTTCTGTCGAGCGATTTTTTCTGAGACCGTGTTGGTACTTTGTCATCAGATCAAATGTTTCCAAGTAATCATTTTTTCGGCTATATATATATATATATTGGCAAGCAGTTTAACCCTTATTCTCTGATTGTGAAGTTCTTTGCTTTCATTTATCCTAAGTTTGCAGCTGTTGCTAGCATTGACAAACCTTGTTCGTTTTTCGGTTCTGTGATTTTTGCTCCACTGTCAGTAGGCGAGATTTTTGTAGGCGACAGCTTGCTCACAATTTTAGTTAAACCAAGGTTTGCCGTTAGAAGTTCGTTTCATTGAAGAAGCAATGTATGAGTCCATGGATGATAAAATAACTTCCGTGACTTCAGAAGTACAAGTTGATGGATCTTTAGAGCTGAGAGAAACATCCAGCCAAGGAAAATTTCGGAAATGGTCTTGAAGATTCTCCCACTCAGCAGATCTGTAATGCCAAACTTTGCGCGGCTTAAGGTGTTCCCTGACATTTATCTGTGACTCACTCAACACTGAAATGAGGTTGTGGTCAGAAGATCCCAATGGAGACGTTACGGTGACTGTGTAAATTTTTGGATTGGTTGTTAGATATAGATCCAAAAGACTAGCATATTCTCCATCACGGTCAGAAATCCTGGTTGGCTCATTTATAATCTGGGCAAATAAACATCAAATCATCGACATCGAAGATTATAAGGAGATCAGCAAATATAGTAGACTCTCCGTCAAGCACGGAGGATCAATTCTTCTTGTGAAAAATAGTGCTCTCAATATGAATAAAAATTTTGAATTCATTTGTAACTTACTTATTGAGCTGTCATTTGGATGTTCTGCCAACTCATTTGACAAAGATACGGGCCTGATCTGTTTGTACAGATCACCAAACAGCAATGGAAACTTGTTTCTTATACGACTTTTCTCTCTACTGACAAAGGTAACTGAAACTTTCAAAAATGTGTGTATATGTGAGGACTTCAAACTTTGACAGTCTAACAAGGAACATGAATACGTTTATTTTTATAAGTGTTATTACAAAATATGTATGTGTTTGTGTTTTGTGGGGGCCCTGTTATAGGCTGAGGCCTCTTCAGGGTGATAATTCTATATATACTAAGATTAGTAAAGACACTTAAGATTTTGAAGAAATTAACGAACTCTCTATAACTGAATAAGGAACTCCTAACTGGTAACATAGAATTTCAAAAAAACTTCAATTCCACCACCTTTCCCAATTACAATGGTGCTTTAAATGTTTTTTGGGAACTTTTCCATTGGTGTTTTGAGGCAGTATTTTCTAAATCCATAGAAAAAATATCAAGAGCAAAATAATAAAATCACTCTTTCTGTTTCATTAAAGAAAAATTGATAATCTTAAGCACATGAATCATCGTAGGTAACAGAAAATCTCTGAAAATAGTAATATTGCTTATAATATTGCCAAGAATGGTGTTGAAAAAAAAATTAATCATCTCATGATAAAAGTCCAGGATTCTACCAACAGAAACAAAAGTCTCTGGAGTAATGGAAAACAACCACAAAAAATGAAGAAAACAAATGCATGGTACTAAATCATGATGACAAGATGAAAAGTGGCAAAAACATTCGGAGAGAGAGAATCCTGACTTGCTTAAAATTGTGGTCCTTGTTCCTATGCTTAAAAATGATGGCAGTAAAAATATAGAGAACTATCGACCCATACCAATAATGAGTATATTCTCAAATATTTTTGAAAAAAATATAAATAGCCGAAAAAATGATTACTTGGAAACATTTGATCTGATGACAAAGTACCAACACGGGCTCATAAAAAATCACTCGACAGACACTGCAACGTTCAACTTTGTACAAGAAATATATGATTTAATGGATAAAAAAGCACTATGTCTATCCCGAATTTCATACTGATAGCATGCGTGTACTCTTCCACCACCCTCAAGGACTGATGGAGATCCTTCTCTCCAGAGGCATAAAGTTTCAG
>WOGR01010125.1:0-10541 GCA_015342045.1 Leptinotarsa lineolata
CACGCGTTCATAAACGATTGGATATAATTTCTGTATGTCTGTGCGCACTGGCCCCAGGCAGCGCATGCATACAGATTCATCGGTGAAAGTACGGTCTTTATCATCAGCAACTTTACTTGGATTCCCATGTTGCTCCTCCGACCGATTATTGGTTGGAGGTTTCGCCTGGCAGTTCTCGCCATTCCAATTCTCTCCCGTACGTGAGACCTGAACGTTAGTTTCTTGTCTAGGGTGACACCCAGGTATTTTGCTTTGTTGGTCCACGGAATCTCTTGTCCGTTGAAGATGACGTTGCCTTCCGGGTGAAGCGTATCGCCTAACTCTTTTCAGGGTTTATACTGATCTTCCAAAGGTTGGCCCATCTATCTATCTGCCTGTTGCTGCAAGTATCTAGTGACATGCGCTTGGCTACTTGATCTCGCCAGCAGGGCCGTGTCGTTAGCGTAGAGAGCCAGCTTGCTAAAGTTGTTCTCCGGCTTCGGCACGTCCGCTGTGTATAACGAGAAGAGGTGTGGCGAAAGGACTGCACCTTGCGGGACCCCTGCTTCCCGTAGTCGAATTGTTGATAGTTCGTCTCCTACTCTGCAGCGGCATCGCCTGTCAGCTAGAAAAGATCCGATTAATCTCACCATTGGTTCCGTGTAGCTAAAATTATTCATTTTGGCCGGAAGTCCGTCGTGCCAAACTCTGGTATGTGGCGTTCTCCAGATCCGTCCTTGTTTCTATGCGAGGTATGTCATCTATCGCATCGTGTGTGGTACGCTGGAATCTCATCCAGTCTATCAGTCTGGAACTGAACTGATACAGTCCACCGTATTAAAAAAATAGATAGCTCAGTAGCATTAAAATTCTTATGGACATAAATGCAGCTTACCATTCTAAAGTTCAGAAAATTGTTGAATTCAATTTCACTCGCGTTCATCCAGTGTTCTGTAAAACATGCGAATTTTATTGAAGAGTTGATTGAAAGGAATTGTTCAATAGTCAGTATTTTGTTTCTGGGGCACTGAATATTTTGATAGTATAAAGAGATGCCTTCTGAATGAATTTCATAGTTTGACTGTAATTTCGAATTTTTTTTCTTATTTATGAAAAAAAGTTAGCTTGACGCTGCGTGTCTGATTGAGTGTCTTCTGATTTTTGTTGGGGATTATCAAGAAAGCGTTGTCCAAGTTTGAAATTGAAGCGACTAAAGAGAGAGCTTTCTCATATTAGTCAAATGCTTTTGCAATATGAAGCCAACACGTATCTTTACAATGTCAGCTAATTCACGCAAATTCACTTTTCGATCATTCAAAACGATTTTATGGATTTTTGTGGTGTTACTGCTTCATTTAGATGTCCACTGCGTTTTGCATCATCGGTGTCTCTACGACCCCGTTTGAAGTCAGCAAACCACCGTTTAATTGTTGTTTCTGATGAAGCGGAATCCTTATAACACTTTTCGAGCTGTTGCTTTGCTTGAGCGGTATTTTTTCCATCAAGAAGTAGTGTAAATTAAAACACAAACTTGTTTTTGATCAATTGTTGTGGAAATAACAAAAGTAGTGTCACTCTTACACAATAACTCACAAACTTATGAGCAGAATATCATGAAATTTCAACAGCTTTCATTTTAAGGTTAGTACTAATTGAAGAAGTGTATTAGGCCCTTGACTTTTCAGCCCATGTAGTATGTATGAATGTCTCGGTCTGCAAATAAAATTAACCAATAATTTATCTAGAATCATATTCTGATAAATAATAAAATTGTTCAAATATCTGTTTTATGGGAGCAGTGCTAGTGTTTAAAGTATACCCGGCACCATCACTTTTTGCTATAGTACAAATATTTTCGAAAAAAGTCGCAGAAAAAAAAACTGTTTCATTGATATTGAATAGTGTTCATATAAGGTAATTGACTTCAATGGTGAATAAAAAACGATCAAAAGAGTAGAAATAATGTTTCTTATTCTATATTTATGACTGTATATCAGCGTCAGCAAAGGTTTCATTCAAAATGAAACCCAGAGTTTTAATTATTATTTGATCGCAATGAATCATTAACAGAAACGTAGCATAATTCAGCAGTATAAGTATTATCTAATGTTTAGATTTTTTTCTAAAATTGGGTGAGTACGGTGTACATTTGTAGCATCATATATCATAAATAAGGCGCATTCGTTTTCATGTTCACCATCTCGTCATAGGAGGCGTCTGACAAAACTTATGTTCGCAATACTTCACTGATGGATAACGAAGCATTCAAAGCTAGTGAAGCACACTTTTCTGATAATACTTAAGATATTCACAATCTACAAGATATTGCAGAACTGTTGTAGCTGATATTTTTATGATAATATTTTGGATGAGTTATTAGAGATTGGACGGGATTGCGTTGTTCAGACCTTTTTCAGCGGATCTTTGGATTTGTATTCTCTCATTCTCTCGCAAGAGTATAACGATTATAAATAACAAATGAATGTGATTGTAGTGAATTTCCTTCAGATTAGAAGTGAGCTGGTGCATTAGAAATTCTTGGCGCCTTTGAATAATTAACTGATATTTCACTATTTTTGTCAAATATCCATGACCCATGCAAATTTTTTACGGGCAGGCACATTACTTGCCTAACTCAACCCACCTATTTTTTATCCCATCGGAATGTTTCAAGCAAACTCCATGATTCCATATCTCTTCATGAGTTATTACTGCCATAAATGAGAAAAGTTGAAACAACCCCTTAATAAGGGTAGTTTACTCGTGTAATTTTTCTTAATATCCTGCCGACCAAGATTTTACTATCGGAATGTTTCAACGAAAATCCTCAAATTTATATCTCCTCACCCGTTTTAATTGCCACCAAGTTTCAAAGGGTAGTTTATTCTTATAATTTTTCATAATATTCTGGATATATGCATGTAGCATATATTATATAGCATATAATGTTATATAGGGCTTTTCTAATGTGAGTCTCTACCAAGGCCGATTTAGATGTCTGGAGGATCTGGAGCAAGGAAGAAGGCCTCTTATCATTAATTATTTTTCGTATTTCTCTTTAACTCATGGGTACAAATTACACATTAAAAAAGTATTGCCACTAAAATACTCGATCAAATCAAAAAAAGATAGTAAATAGAAACGTGCAATCAGAGCTTTCTGATATATTGATCACAATATTGTAATCTTTGTGCAAGTATTCTTAGTAAAAATACAAAAAAAAGTTTTGAAGAAAAATTTAAAGTTGCTGACCCGTCAAAAAAATTTTTGTCTTTATTGTGGGGGTCCCTCTCCTGTGGAGGACCCGCGCTCGTAAATAATAAGATATTTAAAATACGCAAAATGCTGCCAAAGTTGCCTACTTTCGAGTTCTTTTGAATGGTACTGAAAAATTGATTCCAGCTTCAGTGGTTCAGAAAATATACGGGGAATTCTTGAACTTTTATTTTTTGTTGCATCTTCATTTCATAATGGCACGAATGAATGCAATTTTACTTTCTTTATGTATCACCAGCACATCACCTGATACCTGAAATATGTTGAAATACCGGTCTCTAATATTTCCAATTTCCAAATGAAGTAGATACACTGACAGAGATCAAAATTAGTATGAAAACTGCATCGAGGAGATCGAAATTGTTCCCTATATTTGAATAATATTAAACGATAACAAAAAATCGACTGGAGATATACGACAAAAACTGATAATCTGTAGCCAGTAAATGTAAGTTAGGTTGGGCTCTACACGGACCAAGTCCTAACAGCAGGGAAAACTGTTTCAAACACAATTGTGAAAAAGAGACGACTGATGAAGAGCTGCAGAAGATGGTAGAAAAATCTTATCTGACTGAAACATTTGGTACTTTGATCGCAGTGGACCAACCATCTCATGAAAGTTCACGAGCCTTAGAACTGATGAGAAACACCATAAAGTATACCGGAAAAAACTACGAAATCGGTTTATTGTGGAAAACCAATAACATACAGCTACCTGAAAATAAATTCATGGCACTCCAAAGACTGAAATGTGTTGAAAGAAAATGTCATCTTAACGAAAAATTTAGGAAGAAACATTGCAAGAAAATTATGGAATATACATAAAGAAGTTGAGCTTAGAGGAAGAGAAAATTGACAATCCTAATCTTTGGTATCTTCCTCATTTCGCCGTAGAAAATCCCAACAAGCCGAATAAAATCAGGCTGGTCGTTGATGCTGCAGTAAAATCAAGAGGTATAAGCTTGAATGATGCTTTTCTACCTATTCCAGATTTGTTGCAGTCATTGGTTGCAATTTTATGGAAATTTCGACACAGGCAATTCGGTTTCTGTGGAGATATTCGAGAGATGTTCCATAGAGTAGGGATACAACAACGAGATACATGTGCTAAACGATGCCTTTGGCGAAATTTAGAAAGCGAAAAACCACCCAATATCTATGGGATGTTGATCATGACTTTTGGAGCGACCTGTTCGCCCGTATTTGCTCAATTCATAGAAAACTCGAATGCTGAGGAATTTTCCACGAATCCGGACATCCGAACAGCTATTATCAATAAATTCTATGTAGATGACTATTTGGATTCGAAAGACACTGAAAAAGAAGCACTGGAAACAAAAAAAGAAGCATGCAAAGTCCCGAAGGTTGCGGGATTTGAAGTAGTCAACTGGATGACAAACTCCCAACTGATCCAAAATAAGCTATCTGATGATCTGTTACCGGCGGCTACAAAAAATATCAATGACACTTCCTTACATCGAATATCAGGCTTATGGTGGGATCCCGGAAACGACAAATTTTCCAGTCCTTCAGACTGACTTCAGAAAACTTAATGGCGGAACAACCTACAAAAAGGAAAGTTTTGAGAGCTTAGATGTCGGTATACGACCCACTAGGTTTTATCTCTACTTTCACAGTTAGAGGTAAAATACTGATGCAAGATATTTGGCGAGAAGGAATCGATTGGGATGATTCGTTACTTGAAGATCTTTTCATTGCTTGGAAAGATTGGTTGAATGACATGGAGAAAATTGTACAGATCAAAATTCCAAGATGCTATAGTCCATTGATTCTATCAGCATTACGAATCGAAATTCACACATTTTGTGATACTAGTGAGAAAGCATTCTCAGCAGCTAGCTTTATTCGTGTAACTGGAGAAGACAGGACTGATGTTTGTCTTATCTCAGTGAAAACGATAGTTTCTCCTCTGAAACCTCTTTCTATCCCTAGGCTTGAACTCCAGGCGGCAGTGATCGCCAGTCGGTTATCTCTTGCAATAAGGGATGAACTCGAATTCCCCATAGACGAAATGTTTCATTGGTCCTATTCATCATCTGTCTTGAATTGGATACAAGAAGACGGAAGGAACTACAAATCGTTTGTATCACATCGAATCGCTGAAATTCAAGAATTGACAGGTAAATGGACTAATGACTGCAAACCCATGACATGGTCATCCTGGTCGACGATCAAGCAATACGCTATGAGGGGAAATTAGGTAAAATAACAGCTGTTCCTCTAGAAGTTTATGGCAGAATTCAAGTCGTCGACGTAAAAACCCCAACTTTGGAATATAGGCGCCCAGTCACGAAAATTTGCAGATTGGAACTAGAGGAAAAGTAATTCCTCCAGCGGGGGAAGAATGTTATAATTTGTTTATCTTTCATTAGTTTGTCTTCAATTTGTTAAGAATATGACCCTGTAGATAACAAAACAAAATGTTTTGAATAGTTACTGATAATTTGTCAAATAGGAAAAGTCAATAAAAGTTCATCCCGACTAAAAGTAGAATTTTTGGGAATTTTGAGTTTGATAATTATCAAGGAAACAACAAGAATGATCGTCATTACTAGCTCATGATATTTTTTTCAATATTATTGTGGGTTACATTTATGTCTAGATATATTAGTCATAAAATAATACTAGAAGCAGGCAATAATATTTGTTAGTTCTTTTTGTATAGGACATAGAAATAAAAGGGGTCACATTTACCCTATATTGTTACTACATTAAATATATGGTTGTATATGATAAAAATCTATCTCATTCTCCACAACGCTACATAATAGTTAAAATAACAAAAAATCCTACCTTGTTCATTCAAAGTATTACAGCTTTTGGCGAAAACCACCAACAACACCGTAACAGCAAACAGAAAAATATGGTTTGGAAACATATCAGAAATTTTTTTAAATATTTAAAATACACCTGTCTTCTTAAAAAGCATTGGATCAGACTAAGGTAAAAGTACAAATAGAACATAATTAGATTTTTAGGAGAATAATATACTTCAGATAACTGTTTTTATCTCAGTACTTCCAATTTCTTTATCCAATCAATCACCCAGAGTTCATTCTGAGATAATAACACTTTTTATCAAAAATTTCATTGAAGTGGCTGTCGCCATTGTGATGAATAATCTTGCAACATATAATGTGGAATGAATAAATGATGAAATAACATTTTTTTATTAGCCAAATGCAATCTAAAAATAGCACGTAAAGAGGTGATATCTCAACTTTATTTGCTCGGAATAGTCTAGGCTTTTGAGAACCTTCCACTCCTTCGTTTTTCTGTTATTTCCAAAAAACCTTCAAATTAGGGAGAGAGGCGAACGTACCTAAGTACATTAAAAAGGGATATTCTCACACCCCCCGTTGCAGGTCTTTGTTATTATTTATTCAAATTGATTACAGAGCATATCTGAATGGAACAAAAAACCTAACCGAACACCTTTTTGAAAGCTTGTTTTGCAGCTATATGTGCAGCTAGCAGTTATAATAATGCTCATGCAGAGACTCTATGGAAGGAAATCATAAAGGAACTGAGAGTTATTATTTAATGAGCTCTCAAAGACTAATCACTTACATAAAAAATAATTCTCAACGATAATTAAGGCCAATCTCAACAATATGCAGCTCATAGTCCTTGTAAGTGTTAATATGAAAGCACCTGAAGCTATTTTGTGTTACGATGAAAATGCATTTATTGTTTGATTATGTTCTCAATGGGATACAATTTTCATTTTGGAAAATGAAATCTCCAATACAATTCATGTTTCGTTTTGGTTATTACATTTTTCTGCTTACTCAAAATTTAAGTTTATCATCCATTTCGTCGATTTTTAATCTACTCGAATACTTTTTAAAAAAGTTTAAGTCAATTAAATGTAGAAACATTTTAATAGTATCAACGAAAATAAAGAATGATTTATTATTTCTCCCAAATAGTTTAATGAAGAAACATTGTGTAAACGAAGACTAATAGTCACAAAATGATTCAATTTTGAACTTTCTTGAGGATTTTCTCTTCACGAAGATGTCTTGAGATATGTTCCAGAAATAATCACTTCATAACCGCTATTGACCAGAAATGTTGACAACGGTTTACTGAAAAATTCATTATTGTTGGTTACTCTTCAAACAGAGCAGTAGTATCATTGATCAGTCAATTGCTAAATTATTTTCGATGTGGAAACTGGAAGCCATAGGTACACTGTGACCATACATTTTCCAATTAACTGATATTATACAGTCAAGATGGCGTCGACTGAGAACCAGCGTATAAAAGTGCTCAGTGTAATTGATGAAAATAACTTACAAGAAAAGTCATTCAAATGCTGCAAAACAAAAACAACTACCAATATAGTGTGTATAAACTGCGGAAATATTTTTCACCAGTCCTGTGCGCTAAAAAACAAATTAAAGTGTGTCAAAATTTGTGATACCAGAATAATCTGCTGTGAACAAGCCAGTAGTTCAGTTGAAACAACCAAAGAAATTTCTGAACCACAGGCTACGGATCTAGAAATTCTTCAATTGAAAAATGAAAACCTCTTTCTCAAGAAACTTTTAAAGGAGAACGAAGAAAAATATGAATTACTGCAGGAAAATGCTTTGTTGTTAAGAAAGAATAATAAATTATTAGAAGAAAAAATTACCCTACTAGAAGCAAAACCTAAAACTGGAAAAAAACCTATCAGTAGAGAGAGTGAAACCTCCATTATAAAAATGAATAACAAAAAAGTGATTAGTCAGACCGAAAATAATTCAAATACAGTTGTAAACAAAAAGGATGAAACAAACAAAAAACCTGCCATGGTGCCAGATCAGCCTGAAATCGGGGTACTCTCTCAAATATCCACACTATCACAGATTGCAGATAAACAGTTGGAAATTATGAATAATGTGATAAACCTCGATGATGACCATAACAGTATTTCCCAGATTCCTAAAGATGGTTTTAAAGAAGTCAAATACAAGAGGAATCGCATGGCAAAAAAGACCTTTGGTGAAAATGAAACACTTGAAGACTTCGGTGCTCAAAGAAAAGTCTGGTTGTACTTATACCGTGTGAACAGACATATTACAGAAGAAAAGATTAACAAATATTTGAAAGATCAAGATTGTTTTAAAAATGCTGATATCGTTATAAAAGAGCTATCCACACAGGAAAATCAAAACAAATGTTTCATGTGTGGTGTTAATTATGAACTAAAAGATGTAATATATAAACCATCAACCTGGCCGAAGTCGGTTGCATACAAGAGGTTTGATTTCCGGAAGTATCATAAATATGACAACCGTCCACAGGATTTTTGAAAAGATCTCTACCTACAATCCATATGAATGAAATCATCACCCAGACTAATATCAGCATAATACACCAAAATGTACAATCAATTGGCAACAGTGTTGATACACTAAACTCATTCCTAGAATTACATCCTGATTGCTATTTCTTAGCTATTACGGAACATTGGAAATCAGAAAATCAATTAAAAATACATGCTCTACAAAATTTTGAGTTGGCATCTTCTTTCTGCCGATCAGAAGGAGAACATGGAGGAGTAGCCGTCTATACAAAAAAGGGAATAGGCTTCAAAGTTAGAAAGAAACTGAACAACTTATCAGTTAAAGGAATGTTTGAATGTGCAGCCATTGAAGCTACTATTAATAAGTTAAACTTTATAATTGTAAGTGTTTATAGGGTACCAAAAAATGAAAATTTAGAATGTTTTTATCAACAGTTAGAAAAACTTTTCGAGGAAATAGTAGATGAAAATAAAATTACCTTTATAGCAGGGGACTTCAACATTGAATTGAAGGATTCTGAAGAAAACATAATGAAAATGAATTTATTGTTGAATTCCTTCTCTTTTGTATTTGCAGTTACAGATTATACTCGGATAACAGCGAGTACAAAAAAATGCATAGACAATATATTTACAAATTATAAAGGATCATATAGTACAACTGTTCTGAATTCTTTAATCTCGGATCACACTGCTCAAAAACTAAGTTTTTCACTAAATATAGGAAATACATTAAATTATAAATATGTACGAATTTTTTCTCAGGAAAACAAAAATAATTTTATCAAAAATCTAGAGGAACAAGACTGGTCAAAGGTATATGAAATACACAGTGCTAATATAAATGAACAATGGAATATATTTCAAAACATCTTTGAAACCACGTTTAAGTTAAGTTTTCCTTTGAGACATGTTTGTAACAAAGCAAAACAGATTCTAAAAGATCCGGAGATTGAGGAAAGCAGAATTCAATCAAAAATGTATCGGAGACTTAAGTGCCCACAAATTCAGTGGTTTATATCAGTTACAAAATCCTTATGTACTACTCAAAAATCTCACAAAAGACACTCTTGAAAAAAATACCAAAACAGTAAAACTTAGTAGTAAAAATAGAAAAAAAAAAGGAATGTTTATAGAATTTACAAGCCCCGTGGCTTGTAAATTCTATAAACAGAAAAAAATTCCTTTATAGAAAATACAAGTCTCATCCAGAAAATATTGAAATAAAAAATGCATTTCTTTGCATTTCAAAGGTATTTGGATAAATAATTGAGGATTAGAAAAGCTGAGTATTATAAGTCAATAATTTCGAAAAATAAAAATGACTTTAAAAAATATGGGAAATAATAAATGAAATGAAAAAACAAAGAAGTAAAAAAAGAATTGATAAAATTGTAATATAAAAAGATATAGTACTCACAAATGCAAATGATATAGCAAATTAATTCAACCAATCTTTTGTAGGTGTAGGAGAATCTCTTGCAAACGAATTATACCAAAAACAAAAAACCAATAAGAAAAAAATCTGCAGCTCCTTTTATTTGTCGCCAACTGCAGAGTTTCTGAAGAAAATCAACACCCTGGTATCCCCACTACATGTACATCTGATAAATTGCATTTTCCATACTGGTATATGTCCAGATGGATTGAAAAAGATGATAGTTGCACCGATTTTAAAAAAAGGTGATAAAAAATGTATTTGTAACTACAGGCCTATTTCATCAATCAAGAATTTTGCAATATTTTTGATAGATCTCTCAAAAACCAATTGACAGAATTTATGAATAAATATAATGTAATATCCGAACAGCAATTCGGATTCAAAGAAGGCATATCTACCAATGACGTAATATCTGCACAAACTAAAAATATCTACTCAAACGTAGATGAAAGTATGCACACTATCTGTATGTTTCTTGATTTGGCCAAGGCTTTTGACACTGTGAACCACTCACAGTTGTTAGAAGTC
>WOGR01010127.1:0-11045 GCA_015342045.1 Leptinotarsa lineolata
ACACAAAATGAAAGTCCATAACGAGATGACAAATTTAGAACACTGACACAGAACAATCAATTGCCTGAGAAAAACTTCAATTTTAGACCAAACATTCATACCAACCTACAGGTAGTGCATTTACCACCTACACTGTTGCCATTTTTCGAAAAAATATTGATATATTAGATTACAATATTCCTTTGAACTATTACAGTTATGTGTTGCGTTTTCGCAACGCTAGTCGTTAATGGGTTAACATACGGAGTCATTGCATGGGGACCAAAGGTTCTACAAACAACGGCAAGTGCTGTGGGCCAACACTCGCCCTCCCTACTCTACAGATACAGATACCTAGAGATCGACCCAGACAAGGGCACAAAAACATAACGCAAATTGGATACATAATATAGGATATACAAAAAACTCAGCAGCGGATCTACGTGCCTTGTATAGCAAAAATAACTATATCAAATTCAAAGACATCTAGGTTTCATATATAACATCTACATAAACAAGGGAAAATAGTCATTAAAGCAGATGAAACTCCAAAGTAGTCAATTCATCAAGAGATTTTTGATGACTGTATCGTGGTTTTCAGGTTCACATTTACTTCTTCATCAAATTAAATTGTTTTACCCAGAAGTTGGTTTGAAACAGTAATCGTGAAACTCAATCTATCATCGGCACAAACACATATTTCACTTTCCCAAATGGCCTGCAATGAATCAATTTCTATTCTGTCATGTTGCAATTCACCTTGGGTATTTTAATGAAATTTATTTCTTCGTGATAAACCTAACCCGTTTCTCTCGTTACATTACGGTTTGTTATCAGGATTACAGTAAAGCACCGTTTACAATTTCATTTTTTAATTATTTTTCTGCTGTTTCTGCATTCTATTCCGGCTTTCGTTTAATTTAATTATTGGGAATTATGGATGGTTGCGAATTATGGAAATTATAGGAGATTTATTGATTGTGGCTTCTTTTTCAACGATGAAATATAACTTCCCCTGATTCGATTGAAGTAAAAATTTTCAGTTAATTCCATTTACAATTCGTACAAGTTGACTTGTTAATAACATGAATATTTGATCAAAACTCATCTCGTTTTCTGTTGTCAAATTCATGTTAACAGGAAACTGAAAAGTGGTCATTGAGTATGAATTTGAAATACAGGCATTCACAAACATAACAATAGTTTTCAATTTGAAGAACACACAGGGCTTTTCATGATGAGCGTTAATTAGCCGTCTCTGGCAAACTATTTAACGGATCAACCTGAGAATTTCACAGTATGCATAAGTCAATATGACCTACACGCCTGAAATATTTTAGACGAAGTGTTTCCACAGTTTTGGTTGAAACACAGGAGAATTGTATCATCGGCATAGATCACGCATTTATATGGTAGTAGGTGGACAACGAAGTCATTTATATAAGTGATGAACAACAGAGGTCCTAAAACAGAGCCTTGTGGTACTCCAGATTCGATTGGAAAAATATCCAAAATTCTATTTTCACCAAGATCAACACATTGTTTACGATTGTTCAAGTAAGAGCTAAAGAGGGAAAGTGCAACTCCTTTGATTCTATATTCATTTAGTTTATTTAGTAGATTTTGGTGAGAAACACAGTGGAACACCTTCCTCAAATCGCACAATGTGGCTGAGCTGTGCTGTTTTTGTTCAAAACCATCAACTATGCTCTTGACCACACGAACAACACCTTGTATAGTAGAACAAGATTTTCTAAAGCCATATTAATCCTTGTTAAGGAAATTGTTGATTTTGAAATAGAGATATAGTGTTTTTCAAGGATAATTTCAAAGATTTTGCCAAATATAGGGACAATGGAGATAGGTCGATGATTTTCCAGGAGGTTTATATCGCCCTTTTTGAAAACCGGAATAACTGGAATTTATCTGGGAAAGTGCCCTCTCTTAAACATGCATTGAAAAGGCATGTGAGTGGTTCAATCAAAAAAGATCTTGTTTCTTTTATTATCTACTACTAAGGGTATAGACATCAAAACAATTGGAATTTTTCAAATCATTGATAGCATTAAAGACTTCGAAGGTGGTCACCGGTTTGAAGAAGAAAGATCCTGCTGAAGAAGGTTTGAGACTAGCATCGAGTAATGATGGGGAGCAAGCAGTATCGTTATTAGAAGAAAGTTCACTACTTATAGTTTCAGTTATAGTGGTAAAAAATATTAAATTCATGAGGTGTGATATCATCACAGGTTTAACAAGAGTTATTTTTATTTTTCTCAAAGTTGATGAGCTTTCAGCTGTCTCTGACTTTATTATCTGAGTCACTTATGAATTTATCAAAAGCAGACCTTTAAGATTCCAAAATAGCTTTATGATATACACAGTTAACATATTTAAAAACTTGTCTATGATTAGAATCGTTAGTCACGTCATATATTGTTTTTATGAAATGAACTGTGTCTCTCATTTTTCTTAAGTCATTGTTGAACTAGCTAACAAGAGTTCTGTTGGATTCACTGAAGACTTTTTAAGGAGAAATAATTTATGGACCAGACTTAGATATAGATTCAATAGAAAATCTACCATAACTTCAGAAGAGCTATTGTCGTTGAATATGCTCCAATCAACTTTTTTTAGCGATGTTTGGAGTTGAAAATACCTGAGGATTTTATAATTCTTCTGGAGAGAGGGACATTTGTTACTTGCTCGATATTATTTATGTTTATAAATTGTGCATAGTTATCAGAGAGGCATGGATCAGTAACGCCAGATTCATAGCTGTTCCCATCAAAGTGAGCAATCATCAATGCATGCAGATCTATAGACTGTGATAATGGCAGTTTGTGAGATAAGAAATTCGATGCCACATACTTCAAAATCGCGCTCAATGCAAAATTTCTCAAGTTTAAGAGGTTTATGTCCGATATTACTACGAATAAATATGGCCACACCATCATGCACATGTATGGATCTACAAAAGAATGATATCAAGTTATAGTTATGTATGTTACATTGATGAAAACATTGATAGTCCAGCCGATGTTCCGTAAAACACAGAACACTAAACTTGTCATGTTTGTCCAATCTGTTGGATAATTTTCGAGTGAAAATCTCACAATGAAGTGTTTCTTGAATAAGTTATGGGTTTTCATCAAGTATCAGCCGATACCATCACATATCTAGACGGGGTGGGGGGATTTGGTTTGATGATGGTGATTTGCCCAACTTACTGTTACTGGGAGATCTACTGAATCGTCTAAAATAATTATTCACAACTGCTAATATAGACAATATTCTTGCCATGTTTAGAAAACTTCATCATATCCCATATTCCATTTTCAGCATGGAAAGGTGAAAAATCCTAATTAAATAATGAAGTGCACTGTGATTTTCCACTATGATGAGTTCACAAAACCTGCTTTCTGAAGCAAGACGGAGCCCAGTTCAATTCAATCTGTAAAATGTCTGAAATCGAATCAAATATTCAATCAGGTTACTACATTAGTGAAGCAAATCATAAAAATTACAAGAATGTTAATTCACAGTTTTTCAATGTTCCACACCGCAATGTATGGAGTGAAAAATGCCTCAACATGTCATGAAGAAAAAAAAAATTAAAAAGTGGTTAAGATGACGCTATATACAATTCACAGATGATATGCTCATAATTCATCTGTAAACTACAATAAAAATCTACAAACTATGTTTTCAAGAATATGAAATCGATATAATAATGAAAAATCATGGTCTGCCTTCTTAACATACTGGTTGGAAGAAATTATGGTTCAACAAACATTGTGTGTGTGTATTGTTTGTTTCACTTCCAGTGAAAACAAACAATACAAACTCCTAGTCATGTCGGCTCTTTAACTTATTTATCTAGAAAAAGGTTACATCTGCTTGTTGAAAAATCGTTAAAAAATTGTCCAAGTAAATTAATACCTCTGGTTTCCCAATCACTTAACAAAAGTCACTGGAATGACTGTTTTTCAAAACTATTCAACGTTATTATATCAGGGCACATAATTCTACTACAATAAACTACAGTACAATAAACAATAATTCCACAAAGCCTAAGCTGTCCGTGGCTACTTGAGTTGATCAATTCATTGAGGGTGAAATTGTAATGTTATACATCTTGGAACTATCACATAACTAAAATAGCAAAATTAGCTTCGATGGTTTTTCCGAATGACTATTATGTAGGTGTTTCAGTAATTTCCTTGAAGTGCTTCGTCACCGTGAAATTCAAATTCACAAGTGTTAAACTCGCTATTTACAGTTAGATATTTACCTATATTGTTGCTTTCATTTCCTTCAACCCTAATTGGTATGTTCCAAAAGCTAAAATGTTGGTTATCTATCCTACTGAACTATTATTGATGCAGAACATCTCCTTTTTATAAAGAAATGCACTCAGAATTCAACTCGTGAACAAACTAAACGAAGGAGACACACTTCGATTCCAGTTTTCGACTTTTCCCCTGTCACATCCGCCTCATAACTGAACCAATAAATGTCTTCGAAAATATAAAAATATAATATCCGTGAGTCATTTTTTAATTGTTGTGAGACTCCTAATGGCGAGTGGCGAATTTCAGTGTCCTCGGCTTTCATAGTCATTATCTGGTCCCGCGTGCAAGAACACCATTAAGGTTCCTACAGCCGTCCTTATTCCATGAATTTACAGTCAAATTAGGAGAATTACTGAGTCTGGCTAGATTATTAACATTGCTTGCAGAATGCGTCACTGAATTATTGCTGGCAGAATTGATATGCTTACTTATTGTTCCGTATTTTATAATTCTCTTTCGGTGCAAGCTGGTCGTTTCCTTAATTATATCCTGAACGACGTATGAAACAGAACCTGTATACTAGTGATATCTTTTTTCACATAGAGATGCACAAGTAGGACAGAAAAATGTTCTGAATGCTCCAAGAGTTTGCCACATATTTCTGACAAAAATTGCTTTTGGTGAAATCAAGCGAGATAATTCAATATTACACTCATGTACCAAGAAACTACGTACATATGTAAAACCTTAACTTCTTTCGATGTTTCTGGGTAACAAGTAAGCTTGTTATATTTTTGTCTTCAGATGAGCATATTGGATAAAATCTCGCAACCTCAGAATACGCTTAGGGATAGAGCTCCATAAATGTAAGAAATATTCCAAAAAACGTCTAATTTGAGCTTTTTGATACTTCAAACGTTGTCGAAGCATACAGTAAGAAAAATACAACAAAAATAATACTTCAATGAGAAGGTTGAGTTTGATGATTAGAAGCCAACTTGGCAATGTCTGGCCTAATATTGCTCAATTTTAAACGGAGATCATTTTCCACACTAATAAGTCAATTCCGTTACTTATTTTTGAGGTTCACAAGTGAAGAGAATGCTGTCTTGCACAAGTAGGAAGTTGTGAATGAAATTAAAAACTTTACTGTTTCGTCAGCTACTTTTGCGTAGTCCGCACGTCTTTCAACCCAGAAGTTCACGAGCAACATTTTTGAAAACTTTTGTTGTAGTCCTGAGTCACAATTTAGTTCATAAAACACGAAAACTTCTGTCGTAGTAAAGTTTTCCGGCGCTTCCCATTTGCTATATCAGCAAATGGGTTTTCGATCCAGGAATATTTACTGAAGTCTTCAGGAAAATATATGTTGTAGCTTTGAATCAAACCAAGACAGTGTGTTTTGATGTCCGTCAGAAGTGCAGGACTCAGTTTGAGGTCATTTTCTTCGACAAAATTCTCGAGCGTTGGAAACAACGATAACTTTTTCAGTTCTGCTTCTTTTGCTGCTTGACTTCTTTTTCATAGCACTTACTTTATCATAAACTCGAAAAGGAGTGTTATGATTTCCTTGCAGGGTTCAGTTGAGCTCATTAAGCTTTGAAAATATCTCTGCCAAATACGCCAATGAGCATAGCCACAGTTCATCTGCAGAACAGTTTTATAATTGATTGTTTTTGTCAGACAAAAACACGAAAACTTCATGGCGCATCTCAAACAAACGTGTCAATACTTTTCCTCTTGACAACCATCTGACCTCTGTGTGCAGCAACAGCTGTCTGTGCAAACCACCCATATCATCACATAATATCGCAAACAAACGGGATTGTAAAGCACGTGCCTTGATAAAATTTACTGTTTTTACAGCTTGGCTCAAAAACCTCCTTCAAGCTGTCAGGACAATTTTTGCTTACCAAAGCTTCTCAATGTAAACAACAGTGCGTGAATGTTGCTTGGGCAGCCACTTGTTTCACTCTAGATACAACTCCATCGTGACGCCCGACCATCGCAGCGGCTCCATCGGTACAAAGTCCCACACACTTATTCCAATCCAGATTTTGCTTATTCATTGAAACATTTGACTCCACAAAAATATCTTCGCTAGTTGTATGTATCGGTGATGCCTCACAAAATAGCATATCTTCATTCACCCCATTACGGTCTTCATACCTAACGTAACAAATTTGGCATATTGGTTATATCTGTTGTCTCATCAATCTGCAGTGCAAAATATGGACTGTCTTTGATTTTATCAACTAACATGCATTTTACATCTAGTGCCATGTCTTTCACTCTAAATGTTACAGTGTTGTCAGATAAAGAAACAACATCAAGCAGCTTCTTTTTCTCCTAAAATGAAAGAAACCATATCTTTGGCAGCCGGTAATATTAAAGATTCGCCAGCTTCTTGAGCAAATAAAATGCCTCATGAGAAGTGAAGGTTTCATACTGTGTTTGAATAGTGTTTCCATACTAACAACGAACACACTGTGGAATGGGCTCATTTACAACCCCAGTATGAGTAAACCCAAAAGCTAAATAATTAGAATCATATTTTTGATTGACTCTTTTTTTACTTGTACTAGAAGTAATTCTGGATGGCAGAATGCTAGTTGTGACTGCATTTGAATCGAAATGTTGTGAAGTGAATTGGTTTGACATCTTCTTTCCATTTCACATTACTTTGTCATTTTCCACCATTTACTTGATTATTTCATTGCATTGCATTTTCATTCTCATTTCGGATCACAATAATTTGTTTTTTTTTTACAAATTAGCTCGACTCTCTTTCAAATAACTACACCGAATATTTCGGTACCACCATTTTCAGTATATTCAATAACTCCAGCATTCAATTGACCTATTGTTAATTATATATTCATGTTCTTTCATATACTTCCATTTCATACGTCTCCTGGATTACATTCCTAACAGAAATTTACGTGTATTGAAAACTTGCATTGAATGATTTCAATGCTGCAATCTGATGAATTTTAATCTTCTTCCATCTCATCCAATATGAATATATAATATTTGACTGATCGAATCAAATCACGATTCCAATTTGGTAACGATGCAGTCATGTCAGATGAAATTATTCCCGCTTTGGTTATGGATGGAAATTCAGGATAAAGTCACGTTCGACCTATTGACACCTTATTTATCGACGCTGCAGAACTACCCCTCATCCATTAAAATCCATGAAATGAAATACCAAACTTGGTGCGGTAATCTAATGCTTCTGTTGGTGGCTTTGAATATCCGGTTTAATTTCAAGCTGCCTATTACTTGTAATACTTCTTCTATGGCAATATTTTTTGAAATTTTACTTTTATTTAATCTATGAATTTCGAGAATTAGTATGGATAACAAATTTAGCAAAATTCATATTGTTTTCAAAATGATAAGTTATACAAAATGTGTATAGAAGAATACAGAATTGTCATCTGATAATATCCTCACTTTCTAATTCATAAACAAGCCCATTTCTGAATGAGGCATTTCTGGATAAGGCGTGGAGTGGATTACAATAAAAAAGAAATAGATTTTTTTTATTTGAAATAGTGAAAACAATATAACTGGTGTCTCAAATACGTACTGAAGTCACAAGGAAATTCCTCAAAGAAGATATGTAAAATACAAGTTTACAATTGAATAAACATAGGTAAATTGAAATGTCAGTAGTACGACCTTCATATGTGTTTCCCGGAAAACGTGGGAGTTGGTGTCACTCCAATAACGGCAATTTTGTTAAAGAAAATGTACATTCGTCACTGGAGTTTTCTATACTTATGTTGTACTCTTCAATCTAGTGGACTGTATAATCTGAGCTGGTTTACTTGAGTATTGTGATTGAATAAAACGAATGCATAACTAAAATACACTTTATTACACTCGACATCCAAAACATTTCTGTCTCGTCGCCCTAGCATCACTCCGTACAAACACACTGTCGTTGGCGTTATTGACGGACTAATAAAATGTATAAAGAAATTCGTGAACATACTGCCACCTTGAACTGTTAGTTCAACAACATAATTCTTAAAATAAGAATAAGGCAATATGATGAACAAATTTTTTGAAAGAAAAATTCAAAGAAAAAAACAGAACAAAATGTCTGTTAGCATGAGTCATTATGAGTCACTATTCACGTGCACTGGTAGCTGACAAAGTCTTGATCCGGCTCGGAGGACCATGGAGGATTCTGTACTTGTGTTGTACTCTTCAATCTAGTGGACTGTATAATCTGAGCTGATTTACTTGAGTATTGTGATTGAATGAAACGAATGCATAACTAAAATACACTGTATTACACTCGACATTCAGAACATTTCTGTCTTGTCGCTCTAGCATCAATCCATACCAACACACTGTCGTTGGCGTTGTTGCCGGACTCACAAAATGTATAAGGAAATTCGTGAACAGTCACTAAAACAAATATTGAGGAGATAGGTAGGATGCCTTGCAATGGTTTCTGTCATGATTTCTCAGAATTCTGTTCTTCGATCAGGGTCATCTTCTATTAATTGGTGTAATTTTGTATGGATGATACCTATTCCTCTTCAAAAGTCTCCACACAGTAGAAGAGGATACCTCACAAACATTCGCGACGGAATAAGTAGTTTGTTCAGGATTTACTATCATCTCACCAATTATTTGCACTTGCTGTTGTTCCGGAATGGACGGATGACCTGGGGGCTTTTTGTACACTACTGGTAGTTGTGAACTTGGATACAAGTTACCTCAAATATTTTCTACAGATAGGACGATTCCGAAAACGTTCATTGAAAATCCTTCGGTCTTGTGAAAGTTACGCGTCGCACCGCAAATAAAGATCGTTTCAAATCGTTTCAATTTGTTCTTCCAATGGACGAGAATTGACCACTTTAGGGATTGTTAACGTGGTACCTTTCTACTAGTAAAACCGAAAACTAAATGAGAATATTCTATCTGAACAATGATGTTCATTGTCGTACTGACATTTTTTGTCGTTTTTATAAACAAAAAATAACTCAACAAACCTTGTAGGGTTGTTGGAATTGCCATGTGGCAGATAAAAATGAATATTTCTAGAAATATCGATATTGATGTGTTTGTCTTCAGGAAATTATTGAATGTTCCGCCATTTTGTAGTAGTGACTTCATATTTTAGAGTTCTGAGGTATTCGTCAGAAGCTTCAAAATGATATGTCACGAAACCTCCCTTTTCATTCAATTTTTTTCCCAGATGGTGTCCAGTCGTCATCTTGAAAGTATCATCTGTCAATTCTACTTCAGAATAAAGTATTCATGCATCAATTTCATTATATCAAATTTCAATTTTTTGAGATGACCCGTTCAAAAATTAAAAGGGGGGGACATTAAAGAAATGCACTATATACATATGTTATGTTCAGAGAAAAATGAAAAAAATTTTCAGGTTCAATTGGAATCTTCTCATCTCGTTACATAAATATATTATAGTTAAATAATTGAATTGAATTTCGAAAAATTTGACGCAATGCCATTTTCCTTAAAAAAGTGAGGGTTTCTTCATTTAGTTGAAGATGGATTGAGTCTCTTGATAACATTTCTAATTGGTACACCTTTGGCAAGATTCTGGATCCGCCTTTGGCTCATAAGATATTCTGTCGAGTATGATCAAACTGGATTTGCTCAATAGCAGTTATAAAAGGCATAACTTGATTGAAATTCAACGTGTTAATTATTATATAACACTAATTTTTCCCAGTTTGATATCAGTATTAGAGATAATTGAAATTGTGTTCTGATGTCGTGAGGTTTTGTTGAATCATGCTCAGAAAACTAAAAAAATGAATCATCTGCACACCCATGAACCATTCAGTAATGATCCAAATAATGCTATTTCTCTTCAATTTGCCAGAGATTACATGAAAACTGAAGTGAAGTGAAGTTAAGTAAACCCCCGCTCCCATCCAGACTCACCTACAACTTTCAAATTTATGTGTTGCGATAAAACTAAAATTTTCGAAAGGAGTAAATGAACTCAATTGCATTAAAATCATTCATCGTATTTTGAATAAACTTCGAAACCTAATTTTTGCTGGGTATTAAATAAAGTAAATATTCTATCATTTAGTTAAAAACACAAGGCCCAATATCATTCATCTTTTTTATTTATTCAAGGGTTTGATGGTGAATGGCTGTTAAAGAATTTCGAGTAACGAAATGAACCTTTTCCTTATCAATTTCTATACTTTCCAGTATGATGAGTAATTAGTTATAAGTGGTTATAATGTGAGTAAGTCCTAACCTGTAATTAATCACCATCTTAAGAAATTCACTTCGCTCTGCTTCATCCCTCAGCGAACAAATTGGAACAATAAATCTTAAACAGAACAAGAGAAGTTTATAACGAATATGTGAATATGTACACAATCGTAGTAACAATCTTAATTTGAACTCACTATGGACAAATGAACCCTTCCAACCATACGTTCATCAACTGGAATGTTTTTTTTGTTGAAGCCACTCAATGATATCTGCTTTTCTTCAAACATTAGTTGGTATTCTTTCAACTTTTCTGGAATGATAACATGCATTATCTATCACAATCAGCGAGTTGCACAACATATTTTTCAAACACATGGCCCTTAATGTCTGCATGATCGCCGAAATGCTTTGACTCGAACATCAATAAACCTTCCCCAAAAAAATCTTCAACACCCTTCAATGTGGATGATAATCAGTCGCTTTTCTCTTCCAGAGGTTGACTTTGTGATGATCCTGCTATATATGGTTGGATAGATGTTA
>WOGR01010128.1:0-11045 GCA_015342045.1 Leptinotarsa lineolata
GATCAGTTTACCTATGTTTCAAAGTATTTAACGAACTGGTTTACCTATTCGCTCGTAAATCTTATCGATATGCAGAAGCTATCTTGTTACGGGGGCAAATTTTATGGAATCATCTTACTTTTCAGTTATTTACAATGGCGATGCATAGACAATAAAAATGACCCCGTTAAGAATTTAGTTCTACCATTTAACATTATTGCAGTTAGCTCTCAGTTCAATTTTTATATGAGTTACCTTCAATTGAAAATAGTCGAAGTATAGGTAGTTTTACTTGATAATGGGCTAAACCGCGAAACCGCTCGTAAAAATAAATAAACACTAGTGGAAATTAGACAAAAAAAGTGTTTTCATTCATCTTATTAAAGTCTATTATATTTGGGAATTAGAAAAGTGATAAATTATATTCCGATTAACATTGGCTAATTGTGAAAATAATAAATAATTGGAACAGCTATTGTTATTGCTGAAAAAAAGGGAATACTCTGCCATTGCTTGGGATCTGCAAATTTTTATTACAAAGCTATCAAATTTTGGCTTACTTGGCGATGTACTGTGGAATGTTTTATGAAAACGTTGAAATGGAAGATTCCCAAATTTTTTTGTGGATAGACAAAACCTTTCTTTCCCAAAGGTTCTATAATGTTTTTGAAAAGAGGCTATGGCACGTTTATATGGGTACATTAATTTATCAGATATAACCCAATTAAAAAATTGATACAAAGTCTATTCTACAAGTCAAGATAAAGAAAAATCTTCAATTGAGTACAGATAGATTAGATATGAGTGGCATATGAATTGAAATTGTATACCTGGAAACTAGATAAGAATCCACTTGAAGATTTGTACTAATTCAAATATTTTCATTTTTTCAGACAAGTTGTCTACAATACTCAAGCCCATAATCGCATTGTCGAACTACTGTTGCTGTACTGTGACTGGGGTGAAAAATTACCAGAGTTTGCCTCTGCTCCAGCCATACCCCCCAGGAAGGTCTCCAGAATGGGAAGCAGTGTATATTATAGTTTACTCGAGAGGGAAAAAGAAAAAAACAATATGTCACTCCAGGATGCCGAATGGTACTGGGGCAGTATCAAAAGAGAAGATGTGAACGAAGTGCTGAATGACACTGTAGATGGAACATTTTTAGTCCGGGATGCATCGAGTAAATGTGGCGAATACACATTGACTTTGCGGAAAGGTGGTGCGAATAAACTCATTAAAATATGCCATAGGAATGGAATGTATGGATTTACTGAGCCATATACATTTCATTCAGTCGTAGAACTGATCAATCACTTTCGGAATGATTCACTTTCTCAGTACAATGCTTCTTTAGATATAAAGCTACTTTATCCTGTGTCGAGAAACAACCAAGAAGAAGAATTGGCGAAGACTGAAAAAATAGATAAACTTGTAGAAAACTTAATAAACATCAATCAAAATTTGGCTGAAAAGAATAAGATATCTGAGACAGTGTCAAAAGATTTGAATGAAACCTCTACAGAAGTACAAACTAAAAGGCATGCTTTAGATGCCTTGAAAGAATTGGTACAGTTATTCAAAGATCAAACAACCATCCAGGAAAAATCACAAAACGAAGCACAACCTCACGAAATAAAAAGCCTTGAAATCAATTCAGAGTTATTGAAGAAGCGTTTGAACTTGATGTCTGAAAGTTGTGAACAGCTTGAGGAAATATTAAAACAAAAGGAAGCTTACAAGAAAGTATTAGAAAGGGAATTGACCTCTCTGAAGCCAGGTATCGTTGGATTGGCCCGTGAAAGAGATAAATACGTTAGGTGGTTACAGCAGAGAGGTTTCTCCCCTGCCAAAATCAACCAGATTCTCAGCACCAATATCGAGGAACCGTCTGACGGATGCGATGTTGATACAGATACTCTACCGCACAACGACGAGCGTTACTGGTTGATGTTGGATTGTTCCCGTACTGAAGCTGAAAAGTTATTGGAGGGCAAACCAGATGGAACATTTTTAGTCAGAAAATCCAGACAAATGAACAAATACGCTCTTTCAGTGGTTTGTAATGGCAGTACCAATCACTGCATTATCAACGAGACCAGTAAAGGACTTGGATTCACAGAACCATATAACATTTATCCCACTCTGAAAGATTTGGTGCTGCATTATGCTACTAATTCTCTTGAAATCCATAATGATCTTCTGAACACTGTTTTGGCCTATCCCATTTCAGCTTGCAGCACCAATTACAATAGAGAGAATTCCATGTATGCTTCTCAGTGAGAGACTTTTGTGATAATATAAAGCTGCTGTGACTTTTTTATTCCCATATAAAAGTTATGTGATGGTGATAATGAAGAAGAAACAATTTTAACAAATTTTTATTGAATTATGTATTATATATTATATATACATAAAATTTATATTTACATGACTGGTTTACAATTGAAACATTTTTTTGCTTAACACCAGGTTAAAAATGACTGTGATAGTGTACTAAAGATGAGTTTCACGCGTACTTATTGCTTTGGCACCGAATGTTTCTGTGAGAATGGTGTTGTGTTTGCCAAAGCCTGTCAGCCAAGATATAGTTCTAAATGTTCCAGTGAACAATGAGACAATACAGCTTAGCAAAAAACAGATTTTGTATGTATGATTGTAAAATATTTTTACTATTAATTATTTGAAACTCCTTCAAAATAATTAGATTAGTTCAAAAGTACCATTTCACATAATTTTAAAATTATTGAGGTGTCATTCAATTCATAATTTCACACTAAGTAATTTTCGACTGGAGCTAAGTTCTGCTAACAAATAGTTCAAAAGTTATGAACAATTTAGTTGGTCAAAATGAAGAGTTGTACGTTTTCTGCATATATTTCTCAAACGCTATTGCAGATATTCAAAATTCGAAAGATTCTTTAAATTTTCCACTTCCCACAACCAAAACCAACTAGGTTCAAAACCTAAATTACTCTGTGTAAAATTACAAATCAAATGACTAGTCAATAATAATTCAAGAATGTGAAATTACATGTGAACTGGTCCAAATGGTGATTTACAAAATCAGTTGAATTGAAATTTTAAAATTCTGTGCACTATATAGTTTCACTTAACATTTTAGAACTACCATTGTGATTATGTTTAGTAACGCAAAATACCAAGCACTAGCTACAGTTTTAGCCTACCGACTTACGTCTGCCTTCAAATCGCGTATTTGTGAAAGAAGTTGAATAGCACAGATAGATATGTTTCCAAGTTTTTTTTGGAAATTGATTTTGAAAATGTTTACCATGTCGATTTCGCATTTACTTTATGTTAATGGCAGAATCTTCAAGATTTTGAAATTTCTAAACTAAATACATTTTGGAATTTGATTTTACAAAAAAAGATCATGGGTGGAAATACAAGATTTATACATTTTTACTTTTTTTCACTACCAGTATAAAGGTGATCTGAACGGATTGTTCATTTAGATAATTTGAAAGGTAGAAGTTGATCGATCAGTTCAGAAAAAAAATTATTAGTTTTTGTAAAATTGGTAATAGTTCTGAATTCAAATTTCATTGTAGGACTTGATTTTGTAGATTCACCTCACTGCAAAATTATGAAAGTTTTAATTTTTGCCCTTTCAATTATCAATGCATATATAACTGTTGAGTTTTTTATTTGCTTTGATTCGTTATGAATGATATTTCTGAGAGTGGGACAGAGCTAATGATTGAATGTCCAAAATTATCTTTCAAGTTGTTTACAGGGGAAGTAAATTTTCAGTATCTCAAACTGGAATACTAATTTTCTGGATGAAATTCCACGGATCTGGTGAGTTACAAAATTATTATCCTAGATGACTGGGACATCCGATGAATATCCATTGGACGCTTTGATGTATGTACAAATGATAGCTTATGGACTTCCATTAGCTAACTGTAAACTTTTTGTATATCTTGTGGGTGTCACCGAAGGATATCTATTACAAACCCACTAACCATTTCATGCCCAAGGATATTTTGACCTGAATTCAATCAAAAATATACTTTGTCAAAGAAAAAATTCTTATTAACAAAGCTTGAATAAATAAAATGAAATGAAACAAACAATTCACAGTAACAGTAACATGTAGACAGGGCATGAGATTGTACAAAGCAGTTAAGAAATCATTCACATGTATAGATAAAATATATAAAACAGTCGGTTCTACCTCAAAGGTTCAGGTACTCAAAATCTGTCTTCAAGATATTCTTCCAAGCTATAATATGCTTTCGTGAGTAAAAGTTCCTTCACACGTTTTCGGAATGTTTTTGACTCTATAATACGTTTCATTTCAAATGGTAGATGAGTGAATATCTTCCGACTCTCAAATATTATGGAATTTTTTGTTAATGTCGAAGTTGGCTTTGGCAGAGGTATATTGGCGTTTTGCCGGGTATTGTATATTCTTTCGGAAGAAAAAGTATTTTTCTCTTATGAATTAGACATACTGTTTCTAGAATGAAGATCCGATACGCTTGGCTCTACATATGTATCTCATCGCCTGTTTTTGTAGAATAAACACTGATTGAATCAGTTGCTTGCTACATAAACCCCAAAAAGCGATACCATACCTCAGATGAGACTCGATTAATGAAAATTAAGATATTTTTCCTGCTACTGTTCCCAACTCCTTGGTGATGACCCTGATAGCGTAGCAGCCAGATGCAAGATTTTTGTTGAGATGTTTTAAGTGTTCATCAAACTTCAGGGTATTATCAATCCATAATCCCAAGAATTTGGTGCACGTTTTATTTTTGAAGACATGCTTCTGGAGGCTTAGGTTTCCCGAAACAAATTTAAACGAAATGATGTTAGTTTTATTCACATTGAAACATGAAGAATTGGAATCACACCAAGATTTGACTTTCTCTAAATCAGTTTCAATTATATTTCTTAGAGAGTCCATATTATTTCCATGCCATAGTAATGTAGTATCATCTGCAAACATTGTAAACTTTCCTTGTATGGCGATATTTGAATATCCAAAACCCATATCAACTGGGATATAGATGAAGTCCCCATTCACTTAAATGAAATTTAGCAAGAATTTGAAGGTCGCCCTCTATCTTGCCCTCATTGAAATATTGATCATAATGAAACACCTCAAAGTTATGTATACATTAGTTTTACAGTTGAATGTGTATTCACACGAACAGTATAATTTTTAAAAATATTGTCCAAATAAGATTTCACACTGCACCTCATATCTTTTTTGTCTATGCTGTAATTACAAACAGAAGTCTCGTTACTTATTCTAGTGATTGTACTAATGAAATATGTAATGGATTTGTCCGATACTTGATGAAAATCCATAATTTGTTCAAATAACACTTTGTGAGATTTTCACTAGACGGTTTACAAAACCGCAACAATCACTTCCATCTTTTTTCAGTAGCACACCTGTTAGTGCTCCACTATCTGTCACAGCTCACACACAAAAATCGACACTAGATATTAGATTATCGGTCGGTCTACCACAGATAGGGTTGTTTTGGTTCTATATTTTGAATAGTTCTAAACAACTGCTTGTACCATTTTTCTGTCGCACATGTGTGAGAGTGAGTGCCAGGCGGTTGTTGCGGTTTTGTAAACTGTCCAGCAAAAATCTCACAGAGTGTTACTTGAATATGTACTAATGAAGTCAATATAAAGAGGAAGTTATCATTATAGATTGACACATTACTGTCAGTTTTGAATAAATGATGTCAGTTGTAGGGATAACTTCAATTTATGCATAAGCAGTGATGCTTTAGTGCTGCTAAATCTTATACCTGGTATTTTATTTGCTTACTGTTCAACAAAAAGCATTCTAGATAAAACGTGACTGAAGAATCTAGTAGATATTATTTCCTGAAATTGCATTTATTTTTGTTATATTTGGATGATTTTAAGAGAACAATTTTGTTTCATTTGTTGCTTAGCGACAGGTTTAATTTATTTTTTAAGAGAGAATTTTTATTTAAATTTTTATATTGTGCCATAAGTTTCTTTATTAAGTTACTTCCCCGCCATATTTTTGTTGGTTTGTTTTGAAAATGAGAAGCATTGGAATTCTCAAGAATATCTTGAAATTTCAGTATTTTTTATTCAAGGAAAGGGCAGAATCATATATTTTTGATGAAATTTCTACTAGCGTTTATGAAACTGCTCGGAATTTTACGATAGTTGGAATTTATTGACCTTGATTTGCAGTTTTTTTGTAGACCTGTACAATGTTATCACCTAATACTTTAAAGTTTATTTGATCTTGATTTTAGTATTTATTTTAATTATATTTTTCACAGTATGTTCTTGGATTGATGTTCATATTATGAACAAAAAATATACATTATTAGAAGAGAAAATGGTTTTTGCTTCTCCAACCAACTTGTTTTTCAAAAATCGAAAATATTTTTCGAATTTAAAACTCACCAAGCAGAGCTTAATCCCACAATCTTAAAATGAAATGTGAACATTTTCAGCTCTCAATTCTGGAACACACTGTATATAGAAGTACAAACTTTTTTCTAACTTTTTTATGAAGCAAATGAGTTTATTTTATATTTTTCCATCAAGTCTCGACAAATTTGTGGAAATATCTAGAATGTTTTTTTAATATTTTTATTTTATTGATGTAACCATGTATTGGAGTTTTAAAAGCAATTTGATATTTGATGATGCATGTCAACAGTTCGGGATTTTGTTTTCACTTGCCCCTCATAAACTTTCATGAAATGAAAATAAAGTTATTCTGATGTTTTAGTCAGCGTTTCATGTGTTGTTTGTAGGCCTAAATTGTCTTCAAAGAAACACCAAATTATATTTCTTTCATAAAGAAGCGGAATCGAGTTGGTGGAGATAGTAAACTATTTTTCATTTTCAAAAAATATTTTACTATTTAAATTTGTTTCACGCACATTTTCAGATGTATCATGAAATAGCATACAAATTGATGAATATAAAAAGTTGTGTTCAATTTGACATTTTCAGAAAAAAGAAGTATGTGCAACTGTAGTTCAGATTTGATGTTCCATGAATAAAAAAGCATATACCAATTGTACACAATTGTAAGAGTTCAAATGGGTTTCAGGAGTTATTATGTGAACCCTGTATCATTTTTTTAAGTGTCAGTTCATGTATCATTGCCATTGTTTAAATGTTAAGTACACACTAACAAGCATATTTAGAATTATGATAGGCGTATTAATTCATTGGAAAAAAAATTGTAGGTAGTTTAAGTATCTCATTGTCTTGCCGCAATTGAATAGTTCTTGATCTTATCGGTATTTGATGAAACTTTGACAATGATTTGGATCAAAGTGTTGAGACAATGGATTCTGAAACTATTTTATTAAAAAAAAATGTACAGATTGTACTGCGTGAACATGGATGTGTGAATGTCTTTTGCACTTTGTTAGTGTCGGTATGAGTGAGTGTACGGTCAAATATTTTGATTGAAAGTTTCAGTATATAGTATTTTTTAAATTTGTAATAAACTGTTCTTATACTGTTGAATGTCATCTCAAATAAATAATGAAATAGTTCGATTTTGTTTCATTCAACTAACAATTTTATTATTTGAAATATCCACAGAAAGTCTCATAGTCAGACTGAATCCCAAACTGAGAGTTAAAGCCCTACCCAGGAAAGGAATAGCTATAATGATGAACATAATCAATGCTGCTTCCAACTGCAACACTTCCCATATTCCTTCAAGGAGAAAATGGTCTTCATGATCCCCAAACCTAATAAGTACCCTATGTTCCCCATTAGGTCAAGCAGTTCGAATATAGGCATTACCGCTCGACGGAATCTGAAGTTCTGAGAGTGTGCCTCTATTATGTTATCAAGCTTCCACATCTTTGTCTCGACTTCCGATATCACATGTCGAAAACACTTCTCCCATTTCTCCGCTGTGACTCTTTTCAAAGCCTCATCAAAAAGTACTTTGAGTTCTGCAAATTTAAACGTGGTGTTATGCTGAGCTATAAAATTCTTTACAACCGCCCATATTAACTCGATGGGATTGAGCTCGCAGTGGTATGGAGGCAGGCGAAGGACAATTTTGTTTTGGCCTACTGCCATCTCATCGACTATATATTTTTGGTATTCAAGCTTGCGCTCCTTGACAATTTTTAGTAGCTGTACTCTTAGCATTGAGTCTTCAAAGCTAATATTCTTTGATCGCAGCCAATTTTGGATTTCAACCTTCTTTGAAGACGTTGTCGGAATCTTCTCTAACCGTCGCGAATGATAAGGTGCATTGTCCATTACAATCACAGCATTATCCTCCAGATGGGGTAGAACTTTGGAAAACCACTGTTCGAAAGATTCACCGTTCATTTCTTTGTGATAATTTCCAGTTTTCTTTGACTCGAAACACCACAGCCCTTCAGCAACAAACCCATTCTCATTGCTGATGTGACAAATAATAAGCCGTTTTCCTTTACCTGAAATTATGAACAGGTATGTAAGTAAATAAAAAAAATACGAGGGTTACTTTTTATATAAAGAAGCACTATTCCATTACAAAATTTAAATATCGATTGAAAAAAAAATCTAATTAGTGGAATTTCATAGTTCACTTTTTTTTTCTATTACACTTCAATTCGTTCTCAACCTGTACTTTCTTAAACCTATTTCATATTTGACAACATTTCATTGTTATTTTTTTCAAGTTACGTTATATGTTTATTCTAAAAAATTTTATTTCTTTTACTGTTATTTTATAACAGGTATGAAAAATGAGAAATGGAAATTTTCTATGTTTTTTTTCACTTTTAGTAGTAAAAAACGGAAAATTTTCATTTCTCATTTTGCATGATGATCTCTTACCACATAGTAACGGCTACATCCATCAATTTATTATAACAGGTACTTTGTAGGCAGTTATAGTCCTCATTTATGAGCATTAATTGTTTCTTGGGACAATAAAATGATGAATTTACAAAAACAGTTAGGGATTGAGTTAGTTAGTGAATAGTTTGTAGAAAGAATTTACTGATTGGTGTAGTAACAATTCCTTGATTGTCAATCCTGACAAAACAGTATGTCTACAGTTTTATTCTCGTACAAAAATCTCAAATGATTATTTTTTTGCGTAAAGAACAAGAATATATATTTTTGGGATTCAATGAAATTTCTGGGCACATATTTAGATGCAAATTTGAAGTAGAATATTCATGTTGATCAGGTGTGTAAGAGACTCAATAGTAGTTAATATGGAATTTTGAATCTGAAAAATATATTCACAATAGAGCAATTAATAAATGTTTATTATATCTTATAATATTGTCCGTTGGAGAAGTACGGCCAACGCTCGCAGAGTCTCTATTAGTCAAAAAAGAATAATTCGTCTAATATTTGGCTTAGATTACCGAGACGTGTAGTTTAAATTACTGACGGTACCATCAATTTACATTTATAAATCTGTAACACATGTAAAACTCAACATCAAGAGCTTCTCAAAAATTTTTAACTCTCATTACTATGCTACGAGGCATGGTGACTTATTTAGAACCACAAAGCACCGTACTTCACTTTACGAATACAGTCCTAAGTATAAGTATATCATATGTATGATCTTAAAGGATGAATAAAGTTTATCATTATCACTATTATTATTGTATACAGCAAAATGTACTAAATGAAAGTTTGAATATGAATGTCAATAGCTTCTGAAAACGAGAGTACACTATTCGTTTTACACGTAGGACCTTAAATAGTTGCCACAGTTTCCTTCCAGGGTGAGTACATTCTGTTGAGGGACAAAACTTATACATTATGTAAGGATGTGTTTAGCACCGAGTATTTCATTGCATGTTTCGTATTGTTGGGTATGGCCAAGACCTAGACATGTATCTCTACGAATTTCCGGTAAATTCGTCCACGGTTTTATTGATGATTTCACTTTATGGAGTTTCGAGGATCATTCACTTCACCGATTTCGCGTGTTTGTAAAGAAACGAAGAAGCCATTGTATGGCGAAATCCATGTTGCGTTTTTTTAAAACTGTTTAGTGAAAATCTCACAATGAAGTAGAATATGTTATGGATTTTCATCAAGTATCGGCCGATTTCATTACTATTTCAGTATTGTTACTATCTATAGCATTTTTTGAATTTCTGTCAGCTTCTTCGTTACGTAAAAAACACCGCATATCATATGTTCAACGGTCATTTATTCCGATCAGCTGTTAATCGTTTGTGCAGCGCCATCATCGGTAAAAATTCTTCCCAATACTTCATCAATCTTTTATTTTTTTTTTTTAATTATTAATAAAGGTCAGCTATGCCATTAACTCTTTACCTGAAACCAATCATGAAATTCACTCAACCGTATTGAAACTGTTTGCCACTCCAGTTAATAATTCAGCAGCCTGTGAACCGTATATTTCTTTCAAGCGCGTATACACATATTTTAAAAAAGCTTTTGTGTTTCAGATATACGTCAGCGGATCCTTGGCGAACCTATACACAAAAACGCCAGCCGAGCAAGACTGGCAACTGAAATACACGGGAATCCCTGTCGTTATCTTGGACGTGGGAGAATCTCGAGCGAGAGATAAGAGGAAGATACAGATTGCACTTTCGGAAAGAGGTACGTAGCACCAGTGACAGGAAAATGTGGGGGGAGGTAGGTATCAGAAACGTTATCGAAAAATAATCAGTTGAAAAGCGTCAATCAGAATGTTTATTTATTCATTCATCGGGAAAACTCAGGTTACAACATTATAAGTAATATAGCAATAGATAATTTGACACGTGTTAACCGACTACTTAATAATAATAATAATACTGCCGTCCTAAGCCCTAAGGGGGTAAGTCAATATTAACTAGTTTTGAGATATTCAGCATTTTGTGATCATTAAATCAGCCCACATTTTGTCCCAACATAAAATAGTTTTTTGACGTTTAAGTCTTCATAGGGTGAAGATATTAGAAGTTTATAGGATAACTGATAGAGAAATTATGTTGATTAAATTGGCTCAGTATGGGATTGATGGAAAGGTATTAGAATGGTTCAGTGATTATTTAAACAATAGAAAACAGAAA
>WOGR01010129.1:0-11044 GCA_015342045.1 Leptinotarsa lineolata
GATCACTCACCATACAAACTAATCGGCTTCGTCAAGAAGCTGGGTTTATTTGGTAGATTTTGAATAGGTGTGAGCCACAATAAACCCTTGTGGGTTGCGGTGGAGGGTCGAATAGACCCACTCACTACTGACCTAACCTATATATCGGATCATACCACACACATTATAAGATTCCAAATAAACAAAATTAATGCGAATAAATATATCTATAATAGATATTTTGTCCAGAAAAAAATAAAAATTTTTACAGCAGTAAAAAAACTAACAGTAGATAATGAATATATTTCTGCAAGTAGATATTCTGCGAATTCTGTCACGTAGTCCCATTTTCAGAAAACAGTTTAAGTGAACACAGTGTCACTATTTTTCGGGTTTGACGGCCGTCGATTTTTGGAATTTATTCCTGACCTTTCGCTGGCGCGAGTGGCTAGCTTCTTCAAAGGTTTTTATATCCTGAGTTATCTGCGATGACTCAGGATGTTTATACTTGAGTGTTTGAATTATAGGAAGTCGGAATAAATGATTTTCAAATGTTTGGTGAGTTAATACCAAGTACCATTCATCTCTTACTAAGGTACAAAAAAATTCCTGCATACATTGTGGAAGAAATTATGCTTCTCCACATTATTCACAAAACGAGTGTACTTATTGAAATGAAAAGTTTCCAGGACGAAAAGGTGCGCTGAAATGGCTTCCTCGGTCAACCGATTATTTTTTTTGTGTGGGGAATTGAATGTATTGTATTCCAGCTCACTACGACGTACAATACAATAATCTGTATTGTTGTATGGTGGTTGAAGGAGACTCCAGAATTTACTTGAATAATACAGTAAGCAATAGAACGAGAATAAAAATCCCTTTTCAATAAGGTAATATAGAATAGAATTTTGATTTTTCAACTAGAAAATCCCGGGACTGTACTTGACTAATCTCGGGATTTCCGGAAAAACAGGTCAAATTTACATTCCTTAATCATTTGCAATAATCTTGCCTACATAACATTGAGGATATTTATTAAGTCCACCTTAAGTACGCCACACGATAAAAGAACTACAAGGGTACAGCTCCAATTATAATGTTAATAGTTGATCTTACAAAATCCACGGCCCCGAATATTTCAATACATTACTGTTAATAGGATTTCCCAACGGGCCAACAGGGGAATCACCCGATCGCCTCGTGTCATAATATTGTTGCTAGGTTATTCTCCTTATACTATAGTATAAAAACGCCAATTAGGTTTCTTTCATACACCATTTTACCAGTGACAGAATTACGCAGGTTGCATCATTTGAATCTAAAAGTTAATTATCTGAAAAAGTTACTTTGATGACGGGAGATTTTTCAATCATGAGAAAGATAGCGATTTATGTTGTCAGTGTCGAGTTATTTTTTAAATGTGAAAGACGGAAATACTGCTAAAATGAGTTTATTGTATTAGTTTGAAAATGTCTTTATAGGACAAACTGCAGTAACGTTAGTTACAAATACAAGTAGTAAAAAAAAACAGAAAGTTTCATTTCTCATGATATCCTATAACATAGTAATGGCTACAACCATCAATTTATCTAAATATAACCAATTCCCAACCACTTAATTAAGACTTTGTGTGGATCGACTACAGGTACATACACATTTGTAAGCAAAACATATCGAGGTTTTAGTTAATCGTTTAATATTTCAATTTATTTCAATTTATTCATTAAATTCAGGTAATTAATTACATTACATTAATAAGTATTTTAGTTTCAATAAATCAAAATTTTGAATACTGCACCGCCGCCAGCAATGCGAAAACTAGAAGATGATTTTACTAAAAGTGCCGACGATAACATGGATACTGTTCTGGCATGAATAATTGCACAAAGTGAGTGAGCATACTTGAAGACTCGACATAAGTTGTTCAAGCCAGTCTCAACCTCAACCTACAGTCCATTAACCTACACTGTAGGTTAAGGGACTGACACCTATCAGAAAACAACTATGTACTCCTCTGGCTAATACCACGAAAGGCGTTGGAATATATCCGACAGGTATCAGTGCAGGATTCCTCACTGAAGTTATTTCTGCATATGCTGTTGGCGATACAACTGCACGGAATCCATTTTCAATTATTGGAACACAGTTGCAGACCGGTTTCGGGCTGTTTGGCCACTCGTCAGTGCAAGGCAGTGTCTATCATCAACCTGAAGTCGATGATTCCCGATAATTAAAAATCGAATTCCTTTCAGAGTATCCATCCTCGAACTAGGCAGTAGCGAACAACCAACATGTTTGTCATCACCCCATCTGCCCGAGAACGAAGTAACCAACCGCATATCCCAATTTTGCCCAATTTCTCGTATAAGGAAGAAAACTACACGAAGTGAGTGAGCATACTCAAAGACTGGCTGTGAATAAAATTTCCTAAAAGAACAATTTGTTCCGGCCAGTCTCAACTTAAGTTACACTGTAGGTTGATGAACTGACACCTATCAGAAAACAACTAATACCATGAAGGGAGTTGGATTATATACGACAGGTGTGGGGACATCTAATGCATCATAATGTAGTTTAGAAATCATAATACACAGAAATTTACTCCGTCATAACGTCAAACGATAGAAATCGCAATTACAAGATAGAAATGTACATCGGCATTACGTACAGTTTCATAACGTACTTCGACATAACGCTAACGCATCATAACATTATTCAATCATAAACACAATACATCATAAAAGCATTCCATCATAACAGCAACGCATCATAATATCAAACGATCATAATCGTAATCGGTAGAGACCGTAACGCGTCACAACGTACTTCATCTTAACGTAATACATCATAACGTACTTTGTTATAATCCTATAGTCCATGCGCTTGCTTATACTATGTGGGAATAATGGCGGAAGTTGAAGTTTTGAACTCATTAAAGATCTAAGAAGAGCTCTATGACACTGAATAAGCTTGAATATGATGAAATACTTGAATTTATTCATTATTTGTTCCTAATTTTTCATTATTCTGCATTATAATGTTGAGTGAAATTTTGAGACAGTTGGCTGCTTTGAAGACCCATTTACACCACAAAACTAATTGCGAACGACTTAGCCATTAGTTGACTCGATGTGTTTTCTTTAAACTTTGAAATTGTTTGAAGGTTATTATAAATATATTCCAGATCGATTTATTTGTCTCTGGGACTTGCACACGGTATGAATTTAGCTGTCTGTGATGTGCTTTATAAAAAAAGGATTATTTGCAAGAGATCCCTAGCTCAGATGTCACAATGAACCATCTGTCACTGCTGACTATATATATGACAGCGACGATGATGATGACATTTTAGAAGACTGTCCAGAATTAGGTTTGAACTCAATGCCAGCAAATTATCTTGTTCGAGAAAGCATACCAGAGATAATAGAAGATCAACATATTAATGAGCTGATGGAAAAATGTATTTTAAAAGAGTATTATTGAATAATGAAAAAGTATTTCAAAAATATGTGAAGTTCGAACATTAAAAAGATGTCTCTTCTTTTTGACTTTAAAACCAGGTGGAATAGTATTTTTACAACTTGCATCCAAGAGGTTATTATATATCCCAATCTACCAATCTATTAAGAAGATGCAGATTTTGACTTTGTGAATAAAATTCTTGCTGTGTAGATCTCAATTAAATTGACAGTAGAAATACACTGTTGACGAGATGCTAATTTATGCACGGGTGATGCCGCTTGGATTTCTAATATAACAGTTGTCTAGCAAAACCCAACATTTTCCAATAAAATGAAAACACCCTCAGTAGAACTTATAAAGCAACGACGAAATGGTGATTGATCTGGTGTGTTGAATTATTAACAAAATCCACGAAAAGATGATGAGATTCCGTTATTAGCGGATTTGGGATGGCTTGACTTATTTTCCATTTCCTACACAGTCTTTAGTAAGGAAGCAAATAAATATATCTTTAAAAGATTACATTGTCGCGATGACATGGAAGAGGAAGCAGGGTCAGTTTTATAAACAGATGATGAGCCAAGACAACAAACCTTCCAAGTCTAATTGACACTAAAGAAAAAGTTACAACTGGAAATTGATAAGTGTATGAACTCCCCAGATTCTGAAGTACAAAATGAATCTGGGTTGGTAAATAGTATTAGATGTGAAATGAGCCTGTTTGAAAACGAAGGAGTTTGTGGATATCACATACAATTAGCATATGAGGTAACGTTTGGAATTTTGTAAATATGATCAAATATTTCTGAAATTGTATTTTAGAATTTTTGAATAGATTTTTGATTTGTATTATTTTATCCTACTTTCAGTGTGTTTTGTGCAACAATATTCATATTTTTTTTAATAATAACGTGATTGTTTTATTTCATAAGCACAATTAGAAACCACATAGCCTACTCCAGGAACAGTTCCAGGATCCCCAGATTATGAATGAAAATAATCCTCAGATCGAAAAACATTCTCGAGTTTGTTTTCTCTAGGTATCTCTTGACCCCATTACCATTTAAAATTTGGGGGATGACACCCCCGCTTAGAGGGTTGTAGGTTTTGCAATAGTTTTGGATTCAAATACCCACAACCTTATCTTACAAGCATTTGAAATTTTGCTTGAAGTTCTTTAACTAGCAGTTATGCCTTGCGATAATTTTTTTATCCGCATTTTCACAAATATTTTTGAAAATACCTATCAAACTAATAACAATTAGTAGTTTGTTTAGTTTGATAGAATGGTATGTGTGTGGTTTTCTAAAGGTTGTTGAAATTGAATTTGCCAATTCTGTCAATATCATTATTTCCCTTTCTTACGACATGCTTTGGAGCATTTGTTTCATCTTCAAGCCAATGTTGATTTTTTTCAAGATAATAAATTATTTAAATTCATGGTGGGCTCGTTATAGCACCGGATAGTCACCCAACTGGGCCCCCATCCCCACAAAAGGCCGTCCCTAGCTACACTCTAGGACTCGAGCTTGCGCTGACTCTTTATCAACGGTTGACTCATGTTCAAAAGAGCCGGCAGAAGTCACAGAATATCTGGACTCATTAAGAACCTCATATCTAAAATAGTTTGAGTCTGAACCCGCCTTGTATAGACCTCCAACTGAAACAGATAACTTACCGTATACAAACTGTCAATGTTCACTTTATTTCTGAGTCCTTGTTCTCTCTTGATTTCACCGGTCGTTCTGACACCCCTCCAAGAATTCTTCTGATCCGGAGGCAGCAACAACGTATTCACTGGATTGTAAAATTTCGGTGGCTCTACTTTGAACCAGGTCCTACAGAAAACGATATCTGAAAACAATACTAGTGAAATAGTCGATCCAACCACAACAATGAATTAGATTACCGCTGAGTAGAATTTTATCTTCAAAAGTAGCTCTAAAACACCCTTCTGGTTTATCTGCTTTCTTTATTTGCCCTCTCACCCCTGAGACGGTTTTGATTTTGGCTCCCTCGAACTTGGCGACTTCTAAGGAGCTGTTGAACATGCCTGTAAAATATGTGAACTTGTGAAATTGAGCATCAAAACAGTATTTAGATTGTCACCTTTGATCATAGCTGTTTTATTGTAAATTTTCAGAGGGTAACCGACTAACTTGAGTTTCTTCAGTATCCTCGTAGATTTATCCAATTCTTGTACAGATCCCGTGGCAGCAATTCGAAAACCAATTTTTTTCATTTCCTGAAAAAAAACTCAGGATTGAAACATATTATTTTTCAGATGAAATAGGTTAATGGAAGAAAAAAGGAATTCTACTCTCAAAAAGTTTAGTGAAATCACAATAAGCAAAGATAGATAATTTTATTCATCTCTCATCATATTTTACAACGACATGAAATAAGTGGCAATACTAGGTACAGATGATTATTTACCATAGATGTACAACACATACAAATATAATTTATTTCACTCAACCACTGTGTAGTTATGAATGAATACTAATACTTTGAATTATTCTTATGAAACAGATACTCTGTATAACATTCAAAGATTCCTTTGAATTCGGTCAATTTATAATTTCAAAATACCTGAAAATGATGTGCTCATAAGCTTAGATGTTATCTCACTTCCCACAACTCTACCTCTTTCTCTAATAGAGGAATGTTTGAACAAGAAATGTGAAATAGAAAAATGTTAATATCTCTTCAATGATTCGGGAATTCTGATTATATTTAATATTTATAAAGTGTGTTGCTTATTACATATAAAGAAAAATATAAATTGCTTTGGTTAACCCATACAGGACAAAACAGTCTAATGAATAATTTTTCTAGATTTTCTTTGCCTAGAAAACGGCTTCAAAATTACTAGTAGATTGTATAACCACACCCCATGAGAGTTGTAAATATACAAAATATTTGTAAATATAAAAGGGAATGCTTGACATTTTTGAAACAAAATCCATTGTATTCATTAGAAAAATTATCTTTGTATTTATATACATATAATATGTGTAAGTAAACTGTTTTTAATAAGTACTTTTGTAAGTTCAACTGACAATTTCCGATAATGTTACAGCCTTATTAAAATAAAAAGTTAAACCATCGATTGAAATTTCAATTTTCCATTGATTATTTAGTTTGTATCAGTACGACTGGCTCTTGGTGGTTTATATGACGCAGTTACTAACAGTAACGCAATAAGTAAAGTCTAAAAGGCAAGCTGAGCTTTTCAGCTTGCCTTTCAGACTTTAACAGATTTTTTAATGATTTAGCTTTGTTCATTATTCAAATTAGGAAAGGACTAAAAACCCACTAAAACATCAAGAAAGTTTCTCAAAATTAAAAAAAAAACATGCGGTTGCACTACTCACCGTCGGATCTGAATGCACCGCCTGCAGCGCCAAAAACCCCGTCCCTTGCGGCGTGATGGGCCCCCAGAAATGAGCATTGCATGACAAATGTTCCGGAGTGTACTTCAAGTACCGGAACTTCAAATCATCTTCGAGCTTTGAGTACAGTGGAATCGTCTGGAATCTCCTCCAACCTAAAGAAATGATCAACGGATCGTTCGTCTTGAGTATCTTCGAGTGCCAGCGGTGCTTCTTGATCTTGACGTTCACATATCCAATATTTTCCTCACCCATATTCAGCGCCCCAATGACGAGGGGGTAAGTCGGATCGAAATGCTGAACGAATTCCGCGGGCACACTTTCGAATTCGATCCTGACGTACATGCCCGACCGGTAGCCTTCAATCTGCACGCGCATCTCATCTGGCATATTCTCGAAGACCTCCTTGTTCAGCTGCGACTGCCTCTCCGCAGCCTGCTTCAGCTCGTCATAGTAGCTACTCTTCTCGGACGTGTCGTACTCCACATCGAACTTCTCCTTGAGCTTGCGCTTCTTTTCCGATAGCAATTCAGCATCATCTTCGGCGTCTTAATAAAAATATAATAATTAATGTTTAACTGTCTGAAGAATAAATTTTATTGACAAAGCTATGAAGAAGATAGTGTTTTGAATAGAAAAAAAGGCATAGTCAGGTAGAAGATATTATTAGTCGCAGTACCCGAGTCTATAAAAAGAATATAAGAAAATAATATAACTACATATAATGAAAAATGAGAAATGAAAATTTTCTATGTTTTTTACCACCTTTATTCGTAACTAAAGTTACTGCAGTTTCGTCCTATAAGGACATTTTCGAACTTTTACATTAAACTACATTACTACATTTGTTTAATGTAACTTTAGTTACGAATAAAAGTGGTAAAAAACAGAAAATTTTCATTTCTCATTTTCCATGATCTCTTACCACGTAGTAACGACTACATCCATCAATTTAATATAACTATAGTTCGTACCCAATATTTTTTTCGCCAATAACGGTGCAATAATAAAAGTTCATAATATATGAAGAAAAAAAATTCGAGAAATTTGTATTACTAGCGACATACTTAGGAAAAACTCAACCCTAACTGTTTTGAATGATTTATTAATGCACACTTTTTGAAAATGGACTATAATATTCAGCCGAGTTAGTAAGAATGTTGATATTGCATATTCCTTGCATGTTGCATGCTTTTACATATTATTTTCCAAACAAAAAGTGAAGTCTGTTTCTAATAAATAATAGTTTAAAAAACTAAAAAAACACGCTTTAATAGCAACACAAACTAAAAAATAATTCGAAACTAATGACTTTTAATAAGTCTGAAATCAGAATAAATTTATTTACAAAAATAATAAACATGTTGTGAAAAAGCGTGGGGTACTTAATATCCATTCTTATAAATACTTGGTTAGAAGCTGTTTGCCAGATTGACACCCCATGCTTTTATACAACAAAATTAATTTTTTGGAAATAGATTTATTCAGATTTCAGACTTATTTTTTTAGTTTAGTTTGTAATGTAGACTGTTAGTAAACTCTTTAAAAATTTTCAGAATACTGAACCAAAAGTGGTTTGAAGCTACTATTCGAATGAAATTAACCATGCAAGATTCCCAATCAACTGTGTCTATCTCTTACAGAATGGAAAAAATGAGATACTAATCAGGACATCCTCTTGTGTCAACAAAATGAGGTTCAAAGTTTGGTTATTAACTCGTGTATAAATACTGAACAGTTTCAATTATCCAAATTGGAACTATCTGGATGACGATCGTCTAATGAAGATCCGGGTAACTCTTAGGGGACATAATTTTTTAGTTGATTTTCAAGGTAAAATTAGATATCATTTATGCACGTTCAAACGTCAAGGAGTAAAGCATTTCCTAATTAGACTGCAACTCCCGAGGATTTTTTGTGCCTCACCCTTATTTAAACTCGACCAAATAAATCCACCTTCTTAACGAAGCCGATTACTTTATTCGATGAGTAATCTTTCATGTTAGCTGGCAATAGTGGGGCTCTGCCAAACGCTGAAAACCTATCTGATCTGATCTGATCCGCGACGGAACGGGCACAGTATTTGTTTTTCTTTGCCACCAAGATCTGAATTTCCTTTTAAAGAATAATCCACTACAAAATTGTATATTTTCCTCAATATAGTGAGGACCTGATTGGCGGCCAGTCTGCGATTACTTTCGTCAGGTAGGTCAGCAACACAAATGTGTGGCTTGAAAGTAGGTCTCCTGTGACGCATTTCAGGGAGATTACCTCCCATGGCTGTGCTGCTGCAGGGTACTAACTACCTATAGACCTACGTATTTTAGAACTAACCTACCCTACCTACATTATGATATGTAATATGTGCAAGAAATTATCATTATTACCTTCCTGATTGGTCGCGTCTCTTTTACGTTTCTCTCCCTGCGGCGGTTTCGATGCGGGGGCTTCGGTGTGTTTTTCGCCGGTTTCCAAGTCTTCAAAATTACCGAATATGTCCGAATCTATGTCGTCTAGGTCTTCGGCGTCGTCGAGTTTCAGCAATTCGGTGGCGTCTTCGTCCTCCTTCCATTTTCCTGTTACGAAGCAATTGGCGATGAGGGCCTGGTTCTGACATATAGAAAAATATGTGTGTATTTCATTGAAATGATTTATCGCAAATATAAATGAATTTATGAATACAAAGCAGTAGCAAAAATTTGCAACAAAATAAAACACTTATCATAGGTATTTCCGGGATTAATAGGTTGGGGCATACAGGTTGTTTCACCTGATTTTTCGTCTAAAACTGTAGAAGACATTATCAAAGGCAATAGACGAAGTGCTCTAGTTATCCACACAGTGCACACTTGTTATATTGTTATTAATACCTTTGTATTGACGAATAAATAAGCATCAAACCATAAACAACATAACGATAACAAAACTAATTCCAATATTTTAGAATGCACGGAACCGCTGATGTCACTTATGAGACAACATAGGTTTCCATTGATACTACATAGTATCATATTATCAGGTTCTGTTCTATTGGTGGAGGGTTTGGCTTCATAACTAATGGTTGGATTGATTAGCCTAATTCATGTATTGTTAAGTTCGGATAGTCATACTTCATGTATGTTACTTCCCTGTTCCTTCCAACTACCAATAATAGCGTATACTAACAACTTTAAAAAAGTTGGTATCAATGTTCATAATGAGCCAGTAGACTCTGATATAAGTTCAGTTAACTTTACGAATAAAATTAGAGTCACAACATCATTGAGTTCAGTTAGCCTAGAAGCCATAAATATAAAACGTATTCATTGTAATTAAACGAGTATGCTTGATTCGGTAGAGATTGAAACTGTTTACAATAATCTTTACAATCTATGTGAAATTAATGAAATTGCTCCAATTAAAATTTTGAATTTCCGAGTAGATGAATATCCTTAGTTTGACAATAAAATGAAACAAAAAAACTACGGAAAGAAATATAATTTATGGTATGTACAAAAATAATCGAAGTGTAGCTAACAGGTAGATTTACAAGACACAAAAAAATGAGATAGTGAACTTGATTGAAACCAAATAGTAATTTTATGCAAAGACAGTTTTATCAACAAGATATGATTAGAAATGATCCACCTCAGATGTGGAAAATCTTGAAAAAAGTGATAAACCCAATAAAATTCAATACAGCATTTGTTAATGCCTTGATAGACAGATAACTGTAATCAGAGATGAAAACGAAATTGCAAATAAATTAATTTTTTTCTTCGTTAGTAGCATCAATGACTGAATTTTAGTTACTTTCGTTAATTGAATCGAAAAAAATTGTCATTGACTTGAATAATGAAAAATCTAAAAATGAAATTTTGAATATTACCATTATCAAATGTTCTTTAGTGTAATAGGTCATAAATGGTTACATTCCATAAATAATTTAATGGTAAGAGGTAAGATCTCCAGTAACTTAAAAACTAGCAGTGCCCCTTATTGAAATTATTATCAGTCAATAGAAATTTTCAATCGTCTCAAAGATTTGCTTTGCTTTGTATTTGATGCTTTGATTCGAATAACGAAAAACGCAATTTTTCCAGCCGTTGTTCCTAGTTCGTTGGTCAGGGGTCAGTCATCACCCGAAGACGATTGTAGATACTAACAATCGAAACGTCGTGAAGTAACGTGGTTTGAAATCACTCAACTTTTAATTATATTAATTTATT